>CAHIKZ030004438.1:332500-415000 GCA_903632075.3 Acanthosepion pharaonis | reverse complement strand
TATTTATTTGCATATTTAATGTTTTACTGCAAAACTTGTCTCTTGTGAAAAAGTCACAAAAAAAAAAAATTATTTGTCTAGTATTTATAAAAAAAGTTCTCAACTGTTAAAAATAATTTCAAGGAAAATGGGAAATGAAAAGGAGACACATACAATCAGAAAGAGACAGTTGAAATTTCAGGGGACACATAATGAGGAAAGAGGGCTTGGAGAATTTGATGCTCATGGGACATATTGAAGGCAACAGAAGCAAAAGGAAACAGTGTGTAACTTAATGCGCTTGTATAAATGGATGGCAGAACAGGTATAGTAAGATGAAAAATATTCTTAGTACTACAAAAGATAGGAAGTTGTAGAGAACTATGATTGTCCATGTCCTGAAATGACACTGCATATTTTGATTATTGTCTTTGCCATTACTGTTATTAACATTGTGTCTTTGGGGATACATTCTAATGAATTCACTTAAACGTTCTTCTGATATTTATCTTAAGATTCTTGATGCAATTCAATTCTGCAATGTTATTGGCATCTCAGCTTCAGTCATTTTTCCCTACTACCATAATTTATCTTTCCTGTGCCTTTTTTATAAATATTTTCATGGTAATTTTTTGCTTTGGTATCCTGACTTCACATCTTTAAGTGCAGTACTACTAGTACTAATAGATTGACAATTAAGTCTCATTTTACTCTTGAAAGTGCAAGATGTAAACATAAGTTCTATGATTGGTTGTGGAACTCTCTTCCAGCTTTTACTTTCCTGGTAATTAAGATCTTCAAAATTTAAATCAAGAATCATCTTCTGTCTCCTTGAATCCTGTTCTATTCTCTCTCTTCACTCTCAGTAACCCCTTGCATCTTTAGTAACTTTGTTCCCTTGGTTGAATGAAAAGATTTAAAATAGAAAAAAAAGAAGAGTACATAAAAATTTCAATAGATCAGAAACATCCCTGACCTAAGGATACTCCATCTTAAAAAATGTATTTATAACAACTAAAAAAGAAAATGAAGGCACTTAATTTCAGAACTTTAAAAAAAAAACAAAAAACAACTGTATTAAAGCATGAAACCGAATAAGAAAGTAGTTTCGAACAAGACTGATGACTTTCATTCCATATCTTGAATATGGATGGCATCTAAATGGATGGCATCTTAAACTGTTCTGCCATAGAAGCTAACAGCCAATGCTGAAATCGAAAGTCATATTGTTAGTCTTTCTCTTCCAGTTATTCAGGCTATATATTATTTACTAGAGATCCCCCAGTACAATGCTCAAGAGCCACTCAAGGTAGAGGGTTACTGAATGAGGTTTGGTTTGTTTTACACCATATCAACTGATTGGGTCATTTATTGCCAAAATTTATTTTTCTAAATAAAGTCTTTTATTTAAAAAGTCAAAAACTTATTTTAAATAGTAAGATTGCTGTTTGTTATGGTTGTATATATATATTTTTTAAATTATATTTTTGAAATCAGTTGGTTGGCTGATTTGGTTTAGCAAATATATTAACCTCTATGGATTATTTAATGCCAAAATCTAAATATTCTGAACACAATTTTATTGCTTCAACTAAATATATTTTGAACACAATTATATTCCTTTAACTAAATATATTTTGAACACAATTATATTCCTTTAACTAAATATATTTTGAATGCAATTGTGTCTTTTAAACTACTGATAAAATGTATTATTGGTCATTTTGCTATGAAATGTATTGTTGTCAATGTTTTTTATATAAAAATTTATTTCTGGTGTTTTTACTATAAAAAGTATTTTTACACTTTCAAAGTGTTTTGTTTATGGGGTTTACTATTTGCCCATAGCTGGGACCATAGCAATTGTTACCCATGTGAGTGTGGACCTGGGAACAACAGCAATTAAGAGGTGGTTCAACACTTCTCAAAAGCTAGGATAAGTAACAATTGACTCTTGACTTTAATGTTTTGGGAAACATCCATGCAGTAGTCTGTTCTAATAAACAGCAGCTATTTAGTAAAAGCTGTGTGAGTAGGACTTCCTCCTTACAATTAGAATATGGATGGAGTGAGGCTATTTTGACTCTGGGGATACACCATGGCAGGTTTTAATTGTAAAGGCCTGAATTGATGGAAGTAAAAAAATGGATCTTGTATGGACATTATTTAGGGAAACATCAATTGAGTAGTGACACACTTGGGATGTTGCCTCTGTGAGAAAGTGAAGTTATATGAATTTTGTATTTTCAGTATTAATTTTTCACTAGTTTTATAATTGTTTCTAGGACCAATACTTTGTAGCTGTTAAATCAAGCTGTGTGATTCAGACTTTTTCCTGTGATATGAAAAGTGAATTTGTGTTTTGCTAAAGGTTATTATCTTTCAGACTACTTTAATAATCAGATGGTATCCAACCTAGAATATTGTTATAAAATCCAACAATCTTATTTAAAAATGAATCATGAAAAAAATAGATAAACATGTCCACAATAAAATGTAGTGTCAAAAGGACAGTTATTCTCATGACAACACTTTTTTAACTAACTTTCATCCCACAACTAAAATAGATAGGTATAAGAAACTGAAATAAATATAACATATGGCAATCTTTCACCTTCATGTCCACAAAAAACAGTGTGTCAAAAGGACTTTGTTTTCCTTGACACTGTTATTGTTTTAACTATTTACACCCCTTGACAATATTTATTATTTTAAAAAGCAATGATTAGAATTGTAATAAAACCTAAACATATGAAAGTGAATTTATACATTTTTTGTTCTTTAGAATATATGACAAAAACATTACACACTATTCAGTAGATTGTATATTTACAAGAATAATTCTGTATTTATAAGATTCTAAAAAAGAATACAATTAGAACTAATGCAATAACATTTACCAATTTATAAAGAAATAAATCTTTTTTATTCATAAATTTATAAACATTTACTAAATTATTGAAATATGTCAACCAACTATAAGGAAATCCTTATTTACCATTTTATAAAGTTTAATCATTTGATAATTAGCCAACCATTCCAATAAATATAATAAACAGTATTCATTCGAAAATACGCTTTTAAGTAGGCGCCCGAGGGGGTCGTCAGTGATGTTTTGACTTGGTTCATCAGGGAGTTTTGGGTCTTTCAAATGATTCTCCCTCCCAATTAAACGCTAACAGCTACTCTGACTTTTTTAAAGAATAAGAGGAAGAAAGACCACATATTCCGCACATCTGATCAAATGTTTGTAACAACCAATCCGCTGCGCGAACTATCTTTTAAATGGCCTGCGGTGGGGACTGGCTTCTTTTCTTATTTCGGTGGATTGCAGTTTCGATGGATAACTGAGGAGGTAATCTTAATGTTCCTAAATCTAACGCTTTTCCTTAAGTATTGTATAGTTTAATTATTTGCCGTTTTTATTTTATTTGTACTTTTTCTTTTCTTTTCTTTTGGCAGGGATACTTAAACTCAACCCTATTATCACATTTTATCGTTTAGCCTGTTTTTTAACATTATTGCATGTTAACTTTTATTGGATGTATTCACAAAATTAAGATAATAATTGTCCATAAACATGGCATATATATATATATATATATATATATATATATATATTTTCCTGTACATACAAAAATGAAATTAAAAATAAAATAAACAATCTAATAAATGAATACTGTTCATTAATTTTGTTGTCAATTCTCAAGAACAAAGAAAATGCATAAATTCACTTTCATATGTTTAAGCATTATTCCAATTTCAAATCATTGTTTTTAAAATAATAAATATTTGCTGAAGAGTGAAGATAGTTAAAAAAAAAGAGACGTCATGGGAAAAAAAAACATCTTTTTGATACTCCATCTTGTTGTGGGCATGTTTATCCATGTTTGCCAAAAGAAAAAACTTCATGGAAGGATTCTGATAAATTAAAGCAATTTTTTGATTTTTAGTTTTCAGAACTAAGAAGCAAGAAATTTAAAATTGGACAAATGCAATATCACTTTAAATAATTTTAAAGATTTTAATTTTATTTAATTTTTGGATCAATCCCCAAATTATTTCTCTCATTTCATTAGTTGCTTTCCTTTTTATAACAATGTCTTCAGCCAACAAGCCTTTGAATTAAAATCAAGAATTCATTGATTCATTTTTTTATGGCTTATCAACACTTTGCAGGTAAAGCCAGAAAATATTGTAAGAATTTTGTTTTTTGTAGATAATAATGGTTTAGTGAGATTATTACTAATTAACCCATATATATTTTATATGGGTATTTGCATGTAAGTGAATATAATCAATGCAATAGGAATTGGAACTCAGCTCTCCGATTAACAATTACGAGCCATTATTCATTACAACACCTACACATCCAAGATTACAGCATGTGGTATTCCTAATCTCGACATTGCTTAACTTAAAAAGCAATAGCTTTGAGTGAATCTTAAACTTGCATCCTGTAGTAGAAGAGCATGTGATGTCTGAGGTTCTGAAAAATATATTTTCATTATCTTTATTCCTATGTTTATTTTTCTAGTTTTTGAAACTTTAGACAACTTCAAGTAAAACAATTATTCAGTAAGCACACACATGAATGCATACACATACACAAAAAAATAGAAACTGTAAGAATGAACAAAAGTAAGAATAATGATATGAACTCAGCATATCTTCTAATTTAGTTGTCAGGAATGACATAAGAAACGCCTGCATTTGTGGCGCTGAGTTTTGATTAAAATTAATTCTTTGTCTTCTATTCTTACAATTTAGTTTGAAAAAGAAAAAATTAGCCAAAAGTTTTGTGATAAAAAAATGTTAAAATGTTTAAAAACTGTAATAACAAAATGTAAAACAATGATCTTTCTTTTTTTTTTATCTCAAAAGAGAAAATTTCACAAAAGTTTTACAAAAGTGAAACAAAAATGGCCTTTTACCAGTGAAACAAAATGACATTAAAAATAATTCAAATAGAAGGAAAGCTTTAAGATATCATTGGACAATTGAAATTTTATTAATTGGCAAAAATCCCAATGTGTAAAGTTGTTTAAAAAGATTTTCTAGATTCTTTCTTGCTTATATAAATATAATAGATAAAAATATAAATAAATATACAATGAAGGTAAAATAGTCACCATTCAGTAATTAAATTCTAAAGATAAATTATTCTTCTGAATTTGTCCTTTGAGGCATTTATTACCATTGATATAAAAACCTTTCTGATTCAGTACAATTCTTCAATTACAATCAATCACAATATCATATAGAACTGTTAATCAGTTTTTCTTTGTATGGTGACCTCAGTTGGTGCAGTCAAATGACCTTAAGCTTGTTAATTTCGGTTGCATATCTTTTTTTTTTAAAATATTTTTAAATAAACCATTGGAGAATTTCTCGTTATTCTAACTGACAGATACATTTCTCCACCTATTCTGATGATAGTGAGAATAGCCATTTTGCTGTTTCTGTTTTGGCAGGTAATTTAAATTATTACAAAGCAGACTGAATTCCTTTTGAGTGTTACTGTGCTAGAGAGAGTTTTGCTCAACATCACAAATTGCTATAAAACTAAAACATTAAACTGAAAACTTGAGTCATTTTCTTAAATAGCCTCATCAGATTGAGACTTTCATATTGATGTCATGCATGGTGCTACAGACATTCAAAAATATCTAAACTTTCAGCTGTATACAACTGCTTTCTAAGATCAACGGTTAAAATGGCTTTGAGCGTATGAAGCCTATTGGTCTTGGTGAAGACCACATGTCTTGAAACCTTGTGGCCTGGTGCTACATAATCACAAAGAACTGTACCAAATAAAAGAAACCACATCACTTGAGGACTATCAACAGCAGCAACAACTAAAACTGATAGCACATGTAACTCAAAGAGAAAATAATAATAATATCAAAATGTTGACACTATTGAAATAAAAGGCTAGAAAGGAATCCCCCATCAATAAGTAAAAGTATAATTATAAACTTAGCCTTCTGTAATTAGAAACCTAATACTTAAGATACCACCTAATCAAATAAGGAGTATGAAATAATGGTCAAGTGAAAACATAAATAAATATTTACTTACCATTTAAGCATTAATAAAAAGAAAACTCTTTAACTTAAAAAAACTAAATACAATTTCCAAGAAAGCCCTAGAATGCTCAAGAATTAACAAGAACAGTGTGAAAAACCAGATGTTAAAATTGTTACAACTGAGAGAGAGAGAGAGAGAAAGAGAGAGTATATAAAACTAATAAGGAGAGAGTATAAAGAGACAAGAAAAACAAGGAAAAGGTGAAACAACATTGACACTCTACATGTATACACATACACACAGGCAGGTACATGTGCATGCACACACTATGAAAGAGAAAAACAATCAACCTTGCACCTATGAAAAGAAAAATGAGAATGTAAACAGTCAATTGCTGATACCCCCTGATAAATGGATGGAGTGATTGCTACAAAACTCTAGAGTCGGGATGCTGACAATAACTCCATTCAGCTAACTGAAAAACTTTATATTTGTATTGATTCTATTAATACTCTGATACTGAGCACTTTATTTATTGCAAGGACTTCTTGCCTTAAATGTCTTTTCTGACTGACAGCATTTTTGGCTTCACACTATCTTTGTTATTGCTATATAAATGACCAGCTACTCATTTTCCATACACACTTCTCTGCTAGGGAAGGTGGCTAATCACTCTTGTAGACACCTGTCAGGTACTAAGCCCACATGGGTTATACTGCAATTAAAGTGAATAGACTGTAGTTACAGTTTCTGAGAGAGAGTGTATAATCAGCAATTTGAACAAGGCCAGAATGTGCAGGACTTTTGGTTTTGTACTAGCACCACCATTAACAGCTTCTGAAGAGTTCCCAGATTCATTCACAAAACCTTGATCAACCCATGGTGTGTGTCTATATAAAAAAAAAGGTATGCTATAACTATGGGTAAAAGTGCTCAATACACAAATTTTCTTAGTAGATATAACATGACAGTACCACCAAATAAGCATGTAGGTCGTCCAATTTTAGTTGTCTACCAGTTTTGTACATTGATCAAATTTTGATTATCTTAGTTACCTTTTGCCATCTTTAATGTTTTAACTTTGAATGTTCTTAAAGAATTTACATTGTAATTATAAAAAAGGAAAAAAAAATGAGACCTTTTTCACTTTGACACAAAGAAATACTTAAACATAATGGGCTAAAAAAATATAAAATATGAATAAAAATTGTCTTATTGAGTTTTAGAAATTGATTTTGGTACAATTTAAAAAGAAGAATCAAAACAGTAATTAAAAATACAAAAAAAAATCAGTTACACAAATTGCCATTAAGAGGAGAAATGTTGGCTGTTTTAGAAATACTTAGTCAATTTTCTCTCACCATAAAAAAAATGGGCTAATTTATTATATATTGTTGAAACACCTATCCCAATTCTTGGAAATTATATTTTCTACAAACTAATGTGTGTATATCTTAGCTTGATTTCTTTGATTATCAGAAGAGGAGACTTCTTTGCATCTTTCTTAGGGAAATAATTATTCCCTTCATTCTATCTGGTGATTTCATAATAAAGTTCCTGGAATGAACAATGAAGTTATGTTGATTACATATAGTCAACATATTTTTTTGAAATGATGTTATCAAAAAAATTTTATTATACATAAAAATATTAATGTTTTAGAATAAACAATTTCAAAGTTGTAATTACAAGTTTTAACACGTTCTAAAAGTTAAGTAAAGATCACCAACCATTCCCTCTTTTTTTTCAACAAGTCTTTTTCTTACAAATTCATTTCCTGAAACCTTGCATAAAGTTAGCATTTAGAGAAATTAAATAATAGCAAAATTAAATATGACTGACTTCAGCTTCTAAAATCTGTAGACTTTAATTTACCAATGTTCAGTTTAAATCTTTTACCTTGTGTGTTACCCCACTTGGCTGTCTTTTCCTTTCATTACAATTATTTACACATGTAATTCCATTGTTACTTACTTTTACTTGGACTCACATGAGTCAGCCAATATTGTTTGTGGAATAAATGTTTCAGAAGCCTATAGATATTTAATATAAAATGTCTATACACATCGCAACCAAAGAGGTGAATCCTGCAACAACCTTACGATGGCATAAAGTAAATAATAAAGTGAAAAATAAAATTAAAGTATATTTTTTTTAATCATTTCAGCCCAAGCAAGGTGGGAATGCCACTAGTACACAGGGGGTTACAGGGAGTGAAAGTGAGAAAAAAGACTGAATATAGGGAGGATTGAGGAAAGGACAAAAGATGAATGGGATCCAAGAAGATAGAAGATGGCGATTGATATTGCATTTAAATTTTTAAAGATTGTAGTTATCAGGGAAGCAAGTAAATGAAAGGGAGTTCCAGAGGCAAGAAGTTTGAACAAAGAAACTGTTGGAGTAGAAGTGGCAGTTGCATTTAACTATTTCAACAGTAAAACGTTGGGACCTAAATGCCAATCTAGTAGCATGCTTAAATTCATGTAGTCAGAGTACCAGGGAAAAAAGCTTGTCAGATCAGTTGCCATGAAAATATTTGTAGAAAAAACAGATGGAAGACATGTTGTGTCAGTGAGAAAGTGACTGAAATCAAGATGCCAAGTCATGATCAATTACATTATACAAGAAAAAAGAAATAGTGGAAACAATTGTTAGAAAAATAAAATAAAAAATAAACTTGTTAAAAGCTGAACATAAGTAAATTCTCACTAATATACTTATTGGTTTTTCTCTTTCCTTTTGGACTACATACATAACAACAACGGGTATCAATTGTAGTGCGTATGCATGTGATATGGGCAGATTCATAGCTAGTATGGCCTCGTGCCATTAGGTTTGTAAATACTAAATAACTTTTGGGCACCTATCGTAGTGCAGTAGTTATTAAACTTGTCTTCCAAGTGTAGTGAGTTCAATCCTAACTGAACTCTTGTAGTAATAAAAACTAAGAAATTGAAGTGAGGCCTTCAAACCATAAATATTTTTGTTGTTTTTAGTTGAATTTATGTTTGTTTTTGAATTGTTTTTTTAATGGATGTTATGATATTGATTTGGGGTTAGTAAAGACAAACGCCAAATAACATGTAACAATAAAAAAGGGTTTATTCGGTTGGTAAGTAGGTACAGAAATCGCCTGAGTAGTCTATAACTAGCTCAGCCAAGAACTTCTCCGACTCTGTCTGTCTTTTGACATGCCACTATTTAACGTCTTTGTTTGTAGACAAGTTCATCTTCAATAGGGGTGGTAGGTTTCCTACACAACAATGGAATATCAACTCCTTTTATGCTGAAATTTAATTTTCTTGGGTGCATTAGTAATTTCTTTTACAAAAATGTATTGCTGTAATTTTTTACTATGAAAATGTATTGCTTGCACCTTCACTATAAAAATGTATTTCTACACTTTCATAGTGTTTTGACTCTAGTTTAGGGGTTCACTATTTTTCCCATAGCTGGGACCCTTACAACTTGGGTCAGGGTGAATTTGGGAACAACAGCAATTAAGAGGTGGTTCCATGCTTCTCAAAATGTCCATCTCCCTATCAAAAGCCTTGCTGCTGGATGTAGTTTATCATCATACCCAGGACAACTTAGTTGAATTTAAATTTGAACTATAACTAAGATTAATTTTAAAACACAAGGTTATATAACCTAAACTCAGTGAGGGATCAAATTGACAATGTCCAAGAATGCCATTCGTTTGCTATGATATTTTTTTCCAGACACCCACTCAAATGGAATGTGGCACAAAGTTAAGTTTAAAGTGGGGGTCTCACACGTACATGAGACCAAAAATAGTCCACCTCAACTTGGGACTCCATCTTGTTGGGTATGTCTCAGGAGGTGCCAGGTAATGATTCTGGTTCACTGCCAAGGAAAAGGTATTGCCTGGGGAGATGGCCTCTCTGGGATTGCGCTCAGTCTATTTTGCAACTTCATCACAATTAGCTGAGTCTTTAAGTTTAACTTGTATAGTTTGAATAGAGGAAAAAAATACCTTAAGAGAAACTGAGTAAATGAGGAATTTTTTTATATACAAGTATCATTGTGGGTAACAAAAATAAATAATAATGTTTATATAAGGAAGGATTTGGGCACTTTGGTGTAGTGTAATGGTTAGCCAGCTTGTCTTGCTAGAGATCAGTTAGTTACCAAGTTCAATCCTCACTAAAAGTGCTCCATACTTTCGGCCTTGTGCCAGATCTAAGCTATGCTTAGTAAATATCTGTAAGGTGGGATTTAGTGGTGTATTTTAAGAGGTTATTTTTTTTTGTTACATTGGTTTTGGAACAGGAAGCAGGAGCAAGCTTTGCGATTGCCAGAGTTAAAGAAGACGACACAGCAGCGGTTGAGAGAGAAGTAGGAGAGAAAGAAGAGAAAAGAGAGACAGTTTACCTTAAAGTTAAGAAGTGTGATCAAGAATTGGTAAAAGGAGTCAAGGCTTACGGACTAGATATTATTTTCCTTCTCTAGCACATATTATGTGCTGGGAATTGGTAAGTATGTACAGTTCTTCATTCATGTTGCTGGTGGTTTAAATAATCACAATAAAACTACAGTTTGGGTTGCCAACCGCCCTTTAGAAAGGACTTAGGCTTTTCTTTTTTAGCTCTTTCACTTTGTGTTCTTTGTTAAATTTGCAAGATAAAAAAAAAATATCATTTTTCATTAATTTTATTTTTTTTATATCTAGATGAATTAAATTAAAATTATTACTTATTATAACTTGACAGGGTGGTTAGCAACTAAGTTTTATCTAGTCTGGTTCAAGGCCAAAGGCACCTGGGAGAATAGAACTCATTCATTAGTGACTTGTGATGTCAGTTAGACAGTGCAGTGAGATCAAGCCTGGCTAGGTCGATTGTTACACACACACACAGCTTTCTTTGTGTTAAGCTTACAAAACTTACTATCAGCAAAAAAAAAAAAAGAAAAAGAAGTTTTTAAAATTTTTATTATTATTATTTTTATTATTATCTACTTGTAACGGTAAATTCTCATTTTAACACCCGAGCGTCATTCACTGCTGAACTATTTTCTTTCAAAAATAAGTACGCGCTTCTGTAAAGCGATTTTTTTTTGTACTAAATTTAAGAAGAAAGTTAACTTTCAAATATATGTATACATCGACAGATAAAAGAATAACAAAAGAAAAAAAAAACACCTAACACTAATTTGAAAGTTAACTTTCTTCTTAAAAAAAAATTACTTTGTTATTCTTTATTTGTCGATGTTTACATATATTTATAATTTATTTATAATTTAAAAGTTAACTTTCTTCTTAAATTAAGTACAAAAAAAAATATCGCTTTACGGAAGCGCGTACTAATTTCTACAAGGAATTACTGTGAAGGCAGTAAATAGGCCCAAATTGTATACGTCAACCAACAAAATTCAGCACTGAATTACTTATCAATAAGCCGGTAATGGCTGACGAAAGACCAGGAAAAAGTCCGATTTTTTTCGGGTCGTTAACATCCAAAAAGGTAGGTTTCTTCAATATCTAATTGTTGATTTGAGTTCAGCATATACATTTGCACGGAAATAAGACTATTTGGGAAAAATTTGAAGGGATATTAGCGCTCGGGTGTTAAAATAAAAATTTACCCTTGTAACTTGTCTGATGAAAATAGTAATTTTGACTAGTAAAGAATTGTTACATATAAATAAGTGTTGTCAGCACGATGCTTGTCAATGAAGTGGATAAACAAGAAATAAATAAAAACAATTGAATGGAAATTTAACGAAAGCAACAGATTCGTTTTCTTTTGAGTGAGAAAATGGGATTTTGAAGAATATAAATTATAAAATATGAAAAGGTTATGAATTGGATTTGAAAGTTCCTATTGGATTAAATTAAAAATTAAAATTAAACAAAAGTAAAAGTAAAACCAAATTAAATATCACAAACGAAATGTCAGCAAAGGAAGAAAGTTACTGTGTTAAAAAAAAAAAAAAACGTTTGAAGATAAATTTAAAAAAAAAAATCAAATTTCTCGCCAAACTGTTTTTTCTGCTAGATGGAAATTAAAGTCATAAAACTAAAAAGGCCATTTGAAGACTTTTTAAAGTGAACTTAATTAATTGTTATTATTATAAATAAATGTAAATTCAAACACTTGTGTGGCGAAGTTGGCAATTACTTTCTTTAAAATAAATTGTTTATAAGATATCAATTTGGATTTGCTTCAAATTACTAGACCCTCGAAGTCAGAAATGCTGCTGAAAACATGCTTTTTAAAAAGTTGAATTTTATTTTTAAATCATCTGTCAATGTTCGTAATCACTAATATTTTTTATGACACATTACGTACGAGCAGGTTTAAAATCGTTAAAACAAAAATGACACCGGGAAACAGTGAAAAAAAAAATTAAATCTCTAGCATTTAAATTAAATAAGGTAAGGAATTTAAAAATTAAAATAACATTTTTAAATTACAAAACTTGATTGACGAAGAACATTTTTTAAAAAAATAATTTAGTTCAAAAGTTTATGTACTCACGTATAAAAACGCTGTTAAAAAGATACAGCTGATTGTTTTTTGTGATTTTTGTTTTAAAATTTGGATAATATCCTCGTTTACAGTTTGTATTTCATTTTTAATTTTCTTATTCACAGTTTATTTTCCCCTTAACAAAAAAAGTTAACGTCAAATAAATCTGTTGTTTAGTGTGGACGCTTCTTAAATAATTTTTCCTTCTTGAAAGATCAATAAAAACACAAACTTCTTAATCTTTGTCAACTGCTTTTTGTTTACCTGTAACGTTAAAAAGTTTATATACATAATAATTAGAAAAAAAAAAAAAAAAAAAAAAAAAATTAGTAGACGTAGTAGTGATAATTACGTCCGGCTCGCTCGGATCTTCTTCACCGGCGACACGACCATTGATTGTTGTTGATATTATTTACTGTCGAGGTTTAAAAAAGCAACAAGATGTCACGTGACTTTAGCGCGCTTAGCAACGTGACATTACCTTGACAACGGTCACCTCTTCTTTTCGTCCCTCCTAACAGCAACGCAACTCTGCTTGTCAATGAGCTGATAGACTTTTACTTTCTTTCTTTCTTTCTTTCTTTCTTTCTTTCTTTCTTTCTTTCTTTCTTTTACAATTTATTTTATTTAACATTATTTGGGTTATTTAACTTCTTTCTTTCTACCTTTCTTTGCAATCAAAATTGGCTTCAACCACTTGACACTTAACTTGGAACTCGAATGATTTTGTTTGGCAGCTGCATATTTCCTCTTGCCCCTACTCTTCCTCTTCGAATATATATATATATATATATATATATATATATATATATATATATATATATATGTATATGCACACACACTTGGGACGCTCATCGCCATTTTCTTCTGTGTGAAATGAGTTCTATGTTGGAAACTTCTGTGTGAAATGAGTTCTATGAGGGTTCAGGAGATGGAGAGCTCTGGGCTTTCTTCATTTATTTTTCTTCTGGTATTTTTTAAGTATATTGTTTTTTCGTGGGCTGCTCTTCTCCAGTTGGTTCTTTAGACGTGAGAAGAAAAATCTTTGAGCATGAAAGCCTTTGGCTTCGAATTGTTTGACGTGGTCCATAGCACACACACTTCAGCTGACACTATCCGCTGCGCAAACCAGGGATTGACAGGCAGGTACATGCAAGCTGTTACACACACACACACACACACACACACACACACACACACACACACACACACACACACACACATATATATATATATATATATATATATATATATGAGTCGTCTGAAGATAAAGTAAAGATAATATGTCAACTGTCGACCCGTTCACCTTAGAATTTCTATGGTTCCAGTAAGTTGTTTCTCGTGATACGCGATCAGTCGAAAAAAAGTATTAAAATATTTCTTTGCTATAAATGCATATCATTAATTATTGTAAAACCGGCTTCAACTGTCCGAAAATTGTTTTTCTGAATGTTGTAAATAATATATTGTTTTTACTGCATTATAGGTCAGCGACTTTTCCTCGAGGCAAATTTCCTATTGAGTGTGGATTCATTTTATTGTCAAAATGATTACATTCGGAAAAATCGGCTTCTTTTTTAGAATCTCCAACTTTTCTCAACTTCGTACGATTTTGTTCAGAATACTTGAAACTTATATTCTTCAGCAACATTTTTACACAAAATACTCTAAAAAGGTAATCCTAAACTAATATTTAGCTGGAGATCCGTGAGATTCCTAGCAAAATCCGATAGAAAATTTCAAGCCCCAAAATAAATTAATTCAATACATACAGGGATTTTTTAAAATCATTTCACGCCAAGCAAGTCTCTAAAGCAAGGAGTTACTGAGTGTGACAGAATATGAAGAAAAACACTATTAAGGAGTGAAACAAGAGTGAAAACAATAAAAGAACAGGAATTAAAACGACAGAAGATAACCATTGATATTGTATTGAAATTTTTGAAGATCCTTGTTGACTATGAAGCAAGAAGCCGGAAGAGTTAGCATAGAACTTACGGTTAAATCTAGCAATTTTGATTGCGAAGTGAGGTGACCTTACCGCCAATCTAGATCACACACACACACAAACATTTTTTTAAGCGTTTCACCCAAGCAAGGCGGGAAGCCACTAGGACGCAAGGGGTTACAGAAGATTTGGAGCAAGATCAGATAGGAGTGATAGAGGAAAGGATGAGGAGAAGGATAGTGGATAGATCAAGGCAACTGGAGATGTCGATTGACATTACACTTGAATACCTGGAGATTATAGCTCTCAGGGAAACTGGAATAGGGAAGGGAGTTCCACAGGCGAGAGGTGCAAGATATGAAGCTATTGGAGTAGAAGAGACGGCTACATTTAATAGTTTCGACAGTGAAAGGGTGAGAACGGGATGCCAGCCTCATAGGGCGCTTGAATTCATGAAGTCTGTGAACCAGCGAATGCAGCTCCTCGGAGCAATTGCCATGAAAGTATTTGTAAAACAGACAGAGAGAGGCGACGGCGCGTCTGTGAGAAAGTGACTGTAGACGAGATGCCAGAACAGGGCCAATTATATTGCATATCCGCCTCTGGATCTTATCAAGAACCCCGAGGCAAACAGAAGGGGCTCCAGACCATATATGGCAGCAATACTCCATGCAAGGGCAAATTGTTGATTTGTAGATCTGAAGGATCGATTCCGGGGAGAAAAATTTCCTGGCGCGGCACAGGGAGTCAACTTTCCTTGCGGTGGACGAAGCAATTGACTCGGCGGTGTCATGTTTGTTGAAGAGGGATGTTTTCTTGTGTTGGAGGGAGATATATATTTAGTGGATAGGCTAGTGTAGTCGCATAATATTCTTTTTCAAACAAGGTATAGTGTAAGAAGTCCCTCAGAGAGAAAAAGAGAAATGCCTTGTCACCTCAACATCATGTGGTTAAAGAGAAAAAGAAAAGAGGGAGGGGATGTTTGCACCGATTTCTTTTTATACTGCTTCATAAAATACGACCTGGTGGGTGTTAGAAGTGGTGCTCGGTAAAAATGGCAACGGTAAAATGGCACCGGTAAAAATGGCAAAAGTGGATAAATAGGAAAAAATGGCAAAAGTGGATGAATAGGAAAAAATGGCAATTCGACAACAGAAAATTATGACCGTTCGAGAAGGATGGGTCTAAGCTCCCATCCCTCTAGTTTAAAATAGGGCTAAGTGCCCCCACTCAATATTTTAAAATAAATATTTTTAAATAGATATTTACTCTAGTGGGGGAGATAGGCTCCTTCTCTTCTTGTTTTAAATATGGGCTAAGTTCCCGCTCCTAGTATTAAAAACATTTTTTTTTAATTTTCGATGTCGATTTTTAGAAGTTTTATGGAGGGGGGGTGGCTAGGTTCCTACTCCTAATTGCAATAAAAGCACAAATAGTAGCGTGTTTAAGTGAATTTGATGACTATAATTAATTTTATAATTGATAGCTGACATTAAGATTAGATGTATATATATATATATATATATATATATATATATATATATATATATATATATATATATTAGTGTTTATATATATATATATAAAATAAGTGTATTAGTGTTTATATATATATATATATATATATATATATATAAAAAATAAGTGTATTAGTGTATGTATATATATATATATATATATATATATTAGTGTTGGGACGATTAATCGGAATCGGGGAATCGGAAAAATCGCAAAGGCGAAGGTTAGGAATCCCATTCAAATAAAACTTTTTTTTTTTATTGGAATGTTTTTTCTTACAAATAATCAAATAAAATTTTTTTTTATAATAGGAATGTTTTCTTTGAAAATATTTTTAAAATAGTTTATTTATTTTTTATAATTGGAATGTTTTCTTTTTGTGTGAAAATACTTTTTAAACAGTTTATATTGAAAACATTTTTAAATACTTTATTCTATTTTTTAAATAGTCTAATAGTTTTTTATAAATAGAAATGTAACAAAATTTAAATATATTAAACGTCATAGTAATAATGTATCCAATATATTGTTTTTTTATTTGACTGCATTACTGATTCCCACGTGTTCAAACTAGTGAAATTAAAAAAAAAAAACTAACTCTAAGTGTACAAAACTGACGAGGAACTGTTTTCCGATAAACACCGCTTAATGTCAGTTTCTGATTTTAATACCGGAAGCCGTCATCAAGTGAACCTATAATTGTTTTTTCCCAAGTTTTTCAGTGTGTTCAGACGTAATCGGCTAAAAAGTAAATGGGATGGGGGAGCTTTAGCTGAATATTCTTTTTAATTTGACAAACTTCTCATGTTTTTCCATTATGTATTGTATCCAAGATTTTAATAAACTCATTGTGAGATATTCATCTATATTTTTTTCCTTTTGCCATTTTTTCTTATTTATCCATTTTTACCGTTGCCATTTTTACCTATTTATCCACTTTTGCCATTTTTACCGTTGTCATTTTTCCGTTGCCATTTTTACCGCTGCCATTTTTACCTAAATTCGTTAGAAGTAACCACAAACAAAGAAGAGTAATCCCACACTTTCGTAAGAATAATCTCAAAGGAATATTTGATAAAATTCATTTTAATTTAGACTGTACATTCATCAAAATATAAAGTTCACAAAAAACACATTTCGATCGGTGAATGTCCAATCAACGAGAAGGGCAATTGTATATACATTTGTGAAATGCTTTTATGGAGATAATGTGGTGGCTCCAGAAATTATTTTCATTATGTCATTTTGAAAAATCCATATCTCTTGATATCTAAAATGCGAACGTCATCTATATCTATAAAAATAGTAATATAAATACTTTCACTGGTGCACTGCCTGGCTGTGCTGACCCATTTTTGGGAAAAATCGGAAATCGCCATTTTACTTTCGATATGATGTTCTAAGCTAAACAGTACCCACAATACACAAGGTAATAAAAATACGCCACAAAATAAATATATATGCTATTATATATCTGTGCTGGTCTGAAAATAGCACTAAGTCATAGTTATTTTATATAATAAACACTAGGGACCAACATTTCATATTCTTGAAAATGTGTGTATATATATATATATATATATGTGTGTGTGTGTGTGTGTGTGTGTGTGTGTGTGTGTGTGTGTGTGTGTGAAACCCACACATTCGGTTAAAAAATATCGTCCTTGATAATGGCTAAAAGAATAGCCGAATGCGCTCGGATATGCAGAACCTTTGGACAGTTTTTACACACTTTGTGTCCAGTAAAGAAAACTTGTACAACACAAGAAAATTGAATAAAAAAAGCTTAATCGCAGTGCCTTGTTAGCCATCTTTAACAAAACTTCTATAAAAGAGAGATTTCTACCTAGATCCCCAATATATATTTGTCTTTAAAGCATGAGTTTTCAAAGACGCCCATCAGCTGCTATTGCATATCTCCTCTATAGCCAATCGTCATTTTTGTTGTGGTCTAACCTCTCTACAATAGTTTAGACAAGTTCTTGCGAAAGTTGATTTGGAGTGTTCGTCAGTTGTTGAGTTGTGCCGTGTATTATTTATGTGTTGGTGGATAGTGGAATCGTCGATTTGAAGCGTCGAGAGGTTTATGGTTCGTATCGATGTGTATGTGTGTACGTTAGTAGAGGAAGTGTAAATGGTTTGAAGAAGATTCTGCGATCAATTTCATTGACAAGCTTAGCGAAATATATTAAAGATTCGAACAGTCTACAGACAGGGCTTCAGGAAATGTTTTCAGTAATGTTTCTGAGAGGACGGACATATGGTATTCTTAATAAATTTTATTAGCTACTGGAACGTGCTCTTTCGCTCAGTGGGTCGGTCTGAGTTCAGTCTGAAGTCGGACGACCGGCTGACCGGTTGAACTCTCTGCCTTCGGACGCCGAAGGGTGGAGTCTCTTTCGGGGAGGTAGACCGACCCTGAACCCATTTATACGGGTTAAAAGGGCATATTTTTGGCCGAGCCCACGGGCTCGGAGATCCCACGTTAAACTGGCCTTGTGTCACATGATGCCCTCGTTTTAACTGAATATCGCTCTTTCGATCCTGTTTATTGTTTTTTCCCTTCGTTTTTATTATTCCAAGCAAGGCAACAAAACCACTAAGACTCAAGGGGGGGGGGTTACTGAGTGTGAAAGAATCAGAAAAAGAAAAACGTTATTAAGGCGCGAGAGTAATAAAAGAAGAGAAATCAAGAAGACAGTGGTTATCTACTGTCTTCTTGATTTCTCTTCGTTATCAATTGACATTGAATTTAAATTTTTGAAGATCAAAGTTGGCAGGAAAGCATGGAGCCGGGAGAGAGTTTTACAAGCAAGAAGTGTGACAGAAGAAAATGTTAGCATGGAACTTACGGTTGCATCTAGTCAGTTCAATTGTAAATTGACGAGGTACCATAGAGAAAAGTTCATAAGAATAATTACTATGAAAATATTTATAGAAAAGGCACAGGGAAGCTACACTACGGCGATAGAAAAGTGACTGAAGCCGAGATGACAGGCCAGGAGCAATAATATTATGTATTCTTTGGATTTTGTCAAGAATTTTCTAATATATAGCACAAGCACCAGAACATATGTGGCAGCAATATTTGGAGTATGGATGAATGGTAGACTTATAAATATATAAAATAGATTCTGGAGAGAAATCTTGTCTAAGACGACACAACGAACCAATTTTATTAACAGCAGATCTAGGAATTTATTCAATATAATCTTTTCACTTTATGTCAGCAGAGAATGTTATCCCAAGAAAGCGCAATTAGTGACTCTTCTGGAGGTTAGCATTAGTCATGTAGATGGAAGAAAGAATGGTTTCTCTCAGCCGATTAATACAGAGAAGTTTCATTTTGGAGGCGTTAAAATTAACAAGCCATTCCTTGTCTCAGTTAACAACAGATTGTGGGTATTTTTTAAAGATCAGCTGCCAATTTGGACTTATCAAACCGATCAGACTTACTATTGAGACAGGAGTAAATTGTTGTGTCATCAGCATAGATACTGAGTTGAGTTTCGAAGGTTGGAGACAATTACAATAAACAATTTCTTCGCCTCTGTTAATCTGATCATAAATACTTGAGAATTATCAAAGCACAGTGGCTGCATTGTAATGGAAACTCTTTACACATCACTTTACTCGTTCTGAAATGACTTTCTAACAGAGTAACACACTTCTTTTTATAACGCAATTTCCAAGCTCTCATTACATTTAAATTTTAGTGATGAATTTAGACATATGTTTAACAAATTACAACACGGATGGGGCTTCTCAGAATAAATTGCGCAAAGGGATGGTTAGCAAACTCGTTAAGAGTGTTCATTTCTTACGAGTATTCCTCAGTATCTGTCTATATTTCTGAGATGAGGTATTATGTACACTATTTACATTATTCGGATTATTGTCCTCATCTTAATTGTCATATTTATCACAACGTTTCGGCCGTTGTACGGTCCGGCCTTCTTCATGTGGTTGGAATGTCGAACTGAACCCTTTATTTCGCTCGCTGGGCTAGACTGTTCTAGTTCCACGTGCCATGTCTAATGGATGTCAGTTATCAGTTATCTCCTGTTAATTCACCTCTCCAAGTTCTCCACTGCATTAACCAGGTATTGAACTCACCAACAACTTTCTCCACTGTACCATGTGTCCCTAAGGACATCTGTGTATGAATTTCTGGAACTTATAAACTTATTGTCTTCAGCAACCATTTTTTTACCATTGCTCATATTGCAATTTTTGCTATCATCATTGCGTGTTTTTTTTTTGTTTTTTTTTTACCAGAGCTCATATTATGGGTACTCCTTTTTGATAGTTCGTGTGAAAGCTGAGTGAATATCTCGCCGCAGCTGCGTTCTTTCCACAATTACCAGCATTTAGTTTTCAAGACTACAATCAAGAATCCTGTGTAGTAAAAGGTCTGCAGTGAAGGTTCAACAATATAGTAGTTATGTCAGATTAATTAATGGAGTGCGAGAATATGTAGAACAATAGAAGTTATGTAGGAATACTGAAATCGCTAGTAAGCAGAAATAACGATGTTTGTAGAGAAAAGTCAAAGTAAACAATAATAAATGTCATTTCTGTCAATGTGCTAACGATTGATTTGCGTGTAGATCAGATCAATAGTAGGTCAAATCAACGCAGAGTTCATCACCTGATATTCCCAAGCAGTCACCCATCTAGATACTGACCAAGCTCAACGTTGCTTAATTTCTTTGATAGTACGGAAAGCGGTGTTTCAACGTGATTTGGCCGTAAGCCTTAAGTAAATTCTCTTGTTGGTCAGTACAAGTATGACAGTTGTAAGTTGGTTAAATTCTAGCAAACGGAATGAATAGATAAAGTCAGGCGAAGATGAAAGTCTCTCGTCAAACGAAGTATCAGTTGGCGGAGAGTTATTAGGTACTAACAGTAGAGCCCGGCGTTTCCCGGGGATGTAACAGTAAGAGATAGATCAAGTATCGACCATCATAAAGACTGAAAAATAAAATTGACAATGATTATTGTTTAAGGTTGACGGACACGCATGACTTAATTAGTTTTTTTTTTTTTTTTTTTTTTGTGAATTGGTCAAACCCAAACTCAAACAAAAACATTGTTTTCAATCGTTATGAGTCTATCGATTGAATAGAATTTTATAATAAACAATTGTCTTGTAAATGGAATTTTTAAAGCATTCTGAATGTAAAAATAAAGAAAAAAGTGTGCAAGACAATAAGAAACACTACTGGCCAAAAAAAAAGTTTTGTTGAAATCGGTTGAAAAATGTAGGAAATCCGATCCCATATATAAAGGAATACACACACACAAACAACCTGGGTTTTATAATAAGTATAACTCGATATGAGTTGTCCCCCTTTCATTCCGCGAAAGCGATGCCTCTTAATCGTGTTTTCAATTTGATTTCGTGCAAAAACAATTGTAATTGTGTTTTTCCAATTTTTGGCGCTGTCAGAACCACCGCAAGGTAATTTTACGTAGTCCTGTGAAGTTTTGTTGAAATCGGTTGAAAAATGTAGGAAATCCGATCCAATATATAAACGTACACACACACACACACACACACACACACACACACACACAATCTGCGTTTTATAATAAGTAAGATTAGTTACAACCACCCCCCCAAAAAAAAGGCCAACAATTTGAGTTCAGATTCGTCTTTTTATACAAGTAACCCCCCCCCCCCAAAAAAAAAATTAAGTGCTACAAAAATATATTTTTCTGCTTAGTTTTTGATTGGCAAAGGAGATAATTAATTCGGAACCATTAAAATAAAAGAATTTCAAATCATATAGGCCATTCTCCTTAGCAGATTGGCACAAAACAATATTTCTATCCGAAATTTTCGCCATTTGACAGTGTGCAGTATTTTATTTATTTATTTTTTTATATTTTAATATTTTCACACCAAGTAAGGCGACAGGACGCAAGGGGTTACATGGAGCGAAAGAGAATGAGAAGACTTTAGTGAGGAGTAGAAAAGGACAATAAAGGAACAGCATTCAGGAAGACGGAATATAGAGATTGTCGTTTCATTTAAATAAGGGAAGAAATCGGAAGGAAATTCCACAGGCGAGAAGTAAGAGAAAAGAAAGTATTAGAATAAAACTGACGGCTGCATTTTTAGCTCAACAGTAAAACGGAAGGTAAAATTTGTAAATATTAAATCCACTCGTCGCCATATCTTCTTTGTTGAAGTTTTCAAGGATTTTTATAGTTCGGCATATTTTGATCAGGTCTTGAATTGTCCCCGCCTCTTCACAGCCAGTGAATGATACTAAATTTAATCATTTGTTTATTCTCAGTTATTAAATGAAGCTTGGCACATTATGTTTTCTATTGATCTTAATGCTCTAGTTCGATACGCCACGACATGTTTTGAATGAGTTTCATTTGAAGGAGTGCATGAAATTCGAGGCAGGTATTATTTCAATGTGCACTGTTGTGCGTGTCTGTAACTAGGCGAATGAATTGATCAACATTGTAAACTGGTCCGCTTGCTGAATGTCTTGGCCTCAACACAATTTTGCAACTAACTGTATGAATAGTTAATTGCAACATCATGATACTTGCTTAATTTGGTATTTTAATCATTTTTGTCCACAATTTCATACTCTTAAAATATAAGATAACATTTTCAAATAATCAGCATGGAACTTGTATTGCTTTAACAATGAAATGACATTAATATTTCAAGTCTTATTCAGAAAGCTAAACTTTCTGTTATTGATGTTATTTATATATATATATATATATATATATATATATATATATATATATATATAAACAGTAAGATATATAAATCCGGTGATCTTATAGATATTTTTTATTTTTTACAAAATACTGCTCAATGTAAATTTACAGAGCATTAATATTTATACTTAATGTGAAAATAATTTTGCATACTGTAAGTGATTCTAATACATTTACTTGTTTTAAAAAGAAATATAGTATATGAAAAATTAAAAGTGAAAATATTTTTTTAAAATCGTAGTTAAATAAAACGTATTCTAACATGAACACCCCCCCAAAAATCTTTAAGTTTACAAATAGAAAAAAATGCCGTAAGAATTTTTGCCGTTAACAATAATTTAAAAAAAAAAAATCTAGACGACATGCATTTGACGGATGTCAGAATTCATTGAAAAATACATCCCTACCTCTACTAAAACATAACTAATAACTGATACATCAAAATACAGCGATAGTGAACACGCAACCACCCCTTGTCTGGATGAATGGATTTCTCTGTATCCTTGGAAACGTGAATTATGATTTTTTGCTGTGCCTTAAAACCCAGTAATTTTTAAAATAAGTTACTCCAAAATTCGCTTGAGGATGTAATGGAACTAATGTCATTAATTTAATTACAAAATTAAATTCGAAGATTTAGCTTCCATTTTTGAAACATGGTTAGAACTGTGTAGCGAAAAATACCATATTTTAAATCAATTAATTTATAATATATATATATATATATATATATATATATATATATATATATATATATATATATATATAAAGAAGAGAAAACCGCAAACGTGTTTGGTTGTAATGTGGATTTTAAAAAAAATTTATATACTAATATACTAATTCCTTATAAAAATATATATACTAATATACTAATTCCTTATAATAAGACAGTATGTATGTATGGAGAGGAAATATACGTATACGTACGCATGCAGACAAAAACACAAAAAAATGGAAATAGATCTAAGAACACACAGGGGTCATTAAAAGATAAGAATATAGATATATTTCTCACCCTTTCTCGGACCAGTCTTAATTGTTTCATTACCCTTCACGCAGAACTTTTTCACTGTCAGTTCAAGGAAGACATTTGGGTCACTAACACACAAAAAAGAGCATGTCTAATATCGAGAATATTTAACATCGAAAACCATAAGAAAAATTAATTCTTTTTAATAATATGCGGAAATATTCTCCTTTTGCCTGATGAAGGTCGCGTGACCGGAAACACATATAGCAAAATTATGGAAAATAAATAAATCCACATTACAACCAAAAACGTTTGCGGTTTCTCTCTTCTTTTTAATATACACACTTTTCTCTCGTTGGAACCACTATAACCACTTCCTTATATATATATATATATATATATATATATATATATATATATATATATATATATATATATATATATATATATATATATATATGTGTGTGTGTGTGTGTGTGTGTGTGTGTGTGTGAAAATATATAGAAAATAGGAAGGAACTGGTTAGGTAAATAATCCAACGTCCCTTAGTATTTTAGTTATTATTTAAAAAAAAAATAGTGCTCGATACAAAAGTAGAGCATAAATATAATTAATTTAAAAATATGATTCCAACTCGCAACATAAGAGGTCTCATGTTTCAAAACAAGAGCCGAAAACTTCAATATAATTATTTAAATTAAATTGAGTTAAAGTAAGCTCTGTTCCATCATCAAGCGAAATTTTTTTGAAAAACGTATTTCTGAAATTTACGTGTTTTAAAAATTGAAATCAAAATTTCCATGGTAACAGCTAGGGCGAATTGTTTAAATTGGGTAGGCGAGTGTTGGGTGTTAATAATAAGTATCAGTATAAAGTTACTTTCATAGATGTCAAGTCAGGGAAAGGTGGGGGTGTCTAAATTTGAAACGGAAGATGTATTAACCCTCGTCTAGTTTGCATGTCTATGGAGATTTATTTATTTTTTATTTTATTTTTATGAAAGGATTTGTGCATATAAAAAACTGTCGTAATGTTTGTTTTTTGACGACTTCATAAAGGGTTATCTTTTTTTAGGGTATTTAAACTATTTATTTGGGATATGGATATATATATATGAGAGAGAGAGAGAGAGAGAGAGAGAGAGAGAGAGAGAGAGAGAGAGAGAGAGAGAGAACAATATGGCGAGAGAAAATGGTCGCTAAAAATATAAAATTCGGAATACGACTTATTTTTTTTTATTATATTATTAAAACAAGAAAATTCCCATTTGATTTTACTTTATTTTATAATTTAAGTGAGTCACAAAGAAAGAACATGGACGTTAAGTTTCTTTATTCTGAAAACACGAAATAAACAATTTTAGCGGTTTCAAAATATATCTCAAATTGTTTACCGTCTTTAGTAAAGTCAAATTATTTGGGATCTTTTCTGTTAATTCAACTCAAATAATGTAAAATTACTTATCGAAAATATTAATTTACCCCAAGAAATAAATTTTAAACAAAAAGATTTTTGTTGTTTTTTTTTTCATTAAATTTTTGACACTCTTTTGAAATTATAAATTTTAAATCAAAATTTGTTTAGCTTGTCTCGCAACAACTCCAACCTTTAGAATGAAAAATTAACAAAATTCATGGAGTTATTGACGTTCCGTAATTGCGGATGATATTCCAGGTACTTTACAAGAAATAAAAAAAAAACAAATTGGGGCTTGTTTATCGGGGCGAGCGTGAACGCAGACCCCGCACTTAGAAATAGCGCACCCGAGTCAACTACATTTGGGGCGATCGCAAAATACATTCCAATCGGAGCGCAATGGAAGGTTCTTGCTCTGGATGTATTGTGTGAATTTTAGTAAATATAAATTATTTTTATTTTTAGATGAATTAATACCGAAAAGATACTTTGTTGCTTCGGATTTACTTGACTTAAAAATATTAAAATATTATTTTAAAGAAGTAGGGATCGAAGGTATTACTGGGGGGAATAACTTCAAATATAGCAAAAGAAAAGATGTTCTTTAACATGCTTTTCCTTCAATGTTCCGTATCTTTCATGATGTGGTTGATCATGGGCTTCCACAGCTTCCCTATCTTGTTGAGCTAAGTAACTGGTTATTCCTCTGTCCTGATTTTTTCTATTCATTCACTCAAACTGAAATGCGTTACTTGCTGATCCTTCCCGCTTTTTTTGCTGTCAGTATGCCATGTGAGTTAAATTTTCGAGTTTCTCTTTCTTTATTATGTGACTCATATCTGGCTTTCTGATTGGAAATACAAGTTTTCTTAAAGTTCTTGTTTCCCCTAAAACTTCTTGGTTACTCACAGGTTTTATCCATGATATCAACATTTAGCCAACCTGAAAACACAACGAAAAAGTTTATACTGTTTACATACAGGTTTCTGCTACTGAAAAAATATTCTGAGGCACAAATAAATAGTTTAGTCCTTTTGTTTGTGGACTCGTCCAATCATCCTTACTTTTCTAACCCTAACAAAAGCAGAGTCCACATCGTACGCCTACGTACCTAGAAAACTTCGACCAATAAAAACGACAAGAAACGAAGCAAACAACCCCATTGGTCAATCACTTGAAGTTCACGTGCAGAAACAGAAATTGCGCCAAAACCAAGTGAGCCACTTTTCGAAACCCGGTGGATATATAAACAGAGAACGTTTGAACCTTCAGAGAGAATAGCAGCAGTAATTACCAAGTTTCAAGATGTAACATTCACTGACTCCCGTCTTAGTCATTGCTGACCAGAAAGACAATTACCAACTCCACGCCAGTCAGTCTCACGAATTCGCAGAGTAATTGCCAATATACTACACGCCGTTATAAACCACAATTTTGCCGCGCACGAAGACATCTAACTGACTCACATTCGAACATTCATCAATCAACTCTGTGAACACTTTTCTCAACTTTGTTTATGTACAGTGAATTAAATTCACTACTAAAAAATAAGTAAACACCAAATACGATTAAGGGTAGACCACTCTAAAAAAACTCTTTCCAAAAACTCTTATTATTCATAATTACGATATTTGACACAAACAAAAGACAGCGAACCAACGAACAATATCAACAAAGAGACATTCACAAATCTAACAATTACACACACAATTTTGTCCACACGACACACACTGATTACCCAATCTGTATATTGATAAATTGTATAAATGTTGCATTGTTTTCTAAACTGCATTTGTCTCGTTTTTAATTGCATTAAAGTTCGTTTATTTATGTTTGGGGATGCAGTGAGGCACGCAGCCACTAAAATTTCCTTCTGATTCTTTCTTAAATAATTAATAATCCTGCACGTTCCCCAACAATATTACCGGTTCTCCTAAAGGGCCCCCGTATAAAAACAGTTGCTTGGGGGGGGTTCCATCTTGAACAACCAACAGAGCTGATCATGGGAAAAGGAGTTGAGAAGCTAATTTGCAGTCAATGATATTAATTGTTTGTGTTTGTGTCTTGCTGACGATCGGGGCACAACTAATCCTCGCTGTGAATTGAATGTGCTTGAATTCAAATTACGGAGATCAATAAATAATCCATTTTGCCGTACCTAAGTTTGAATAGTTGTCTTTATGATACGAGGGTGAAGCTGCTTGACAGCGAGGTATTTTCCATTGCACATGGAGGATCGAGGTGATTTCTGAGAAAAAATGGACACTCCAATTCTTAGATAAAGTCTAGATAAACATCAGTCAGCTCAAAAAAAGTTAAGTCAGATTCTGAACAGTCTAAAAAATATTTGGAACTGTTTCAGTTCTTTGTACATATGAAATCGTCTAGGAATCTATGGCAACAACCTTATGTTTATTTTTTTTTTCGATTGCGTGATTCTTTGGCGCAAGAACACCTCGTTCACGGAGCCGCTGAATTTTAGCCCTTTTTGTAAATTAAAAAAAAGTTTATAGCAACTATAAAAATCAAGTATAATCTTTAAACTCGTCAAATCAGAAGTTGAATTTGACATTATTAACCTTACAATTTGTGCGATCAAAGATTTTTTTTTTATTTGTACTTGAAACTTTTGTACTCAGTATTTGTTTTCACTTTGTAAAAATGCTTAATTAGGCTAGAAATGATCTTGAATGATTGTACATTGTGACGACAACAAATCTTACCTCGGAAAGAAAGAAAGAAAGAATTCATGTTTCCTGTATCGATTGTCGCAAAAAAAAAAAAAAAAAAAAAGATCGTGTTTACTTTAATAAGGACCTGAAATATAGTACTTTCTTTGCGCTTGCTTCCTAGTCTCGACTAATTATTTTTTACTCTAATAAAAGAACGCTACTATGGACAATTGGAATATTATAAGCTCTTCGTGAAGGAAGAAGGCAGTTTTTGTTGCGAGTCGTGGATATGGCACACCTTTGATTTGCGCCACTGGTATTTTGACTATGATTTGTGAGACTGATTTATTCATGACTTTTGGAATTACGACCAAGGATTTCTAATTTTGGATCTGCATTTCCCGCACTATTCTCATACATATATACACACACACTCAACCTCAAATAGCCTGTCAGAAGTGGATGTCTTGTGAGTCATAACCAACTAAAATCTCTATAAATGCTAGAAATGGCTTGATTTGGCTTCTTTCCTTTTAACCATGAATACATTTTAATGTTGATTTTGTTCACCCGGACGCATAGTGTTCATTCATTGCGTGTTTATAAATAAATATGCAATTAAATACAACTATGAATGAATCAAATAATGAAGGAAGAAAAATTCAAAAAAAAAAAAAAAATTTAAAATTTATACTCTAGAATTCTTTATCACAAAAAATCTATTTGTTAGGCTATAATTTGATCTGTTATTCTGAATAAAAAGATAATAGAGGCCGATTAAACGAATGATGTTCGTACAATAAGTGCATTTTTATTTTATTTGGGGCAATGTTTTAATTTATTCCTTGCATCGAATACCAACCGAGAACATGAAGAAAATCCATTTCAGCATCGAATACCAACCGAGAACATGAAGAAAATCCATTTCAGCATCGAATACCAACCGAGAACATCAAGAAAATCCATTTCAGCATCGAATACCTTTAGGTAATTCTTAATCTTCGTGAAATCATGTATAGAGAAACTTCCATGTTCTATTTCCTTTTTCCGACAACTGAATGTGGTACACATGAGAAAGGCCTTAGAATGGATCGGCCCAAACGCTGCTTAAATAAACCACCAAACAAGAATATTTTTACATAGAAAAGCAAAGACAACCTATGAAAACAAGCTTTTTATTCTAATAAAAAAAAAATAGTATTTAATATCTTTGTTGTCAATTTTCTAGAATATAGAAAATATACCGTAAAACCACTTTCATACGTTTGAGTTTTATTAAAATTCTAATAATCTCTTTTCAAAACATTGAATATTGTCGAGGAAGTCAAAATTATATACAGTAAGAGCGGCCTCAAGGGAATTATCAGCCTTTTGATACACCGTTTTTTTTTTGGCGGGCATGAAGGTCAAACATTGTCGACTTGAAAAAGGGAAAGATCATGAGTTGCTTTTTCTTTTTTGTGCATTTTTGTTTGCGATAGTTCATTTAGCAGCGTTTGGGCCGATCCATTCTACGACCTTTCTCATGTGTACCATGAAGAGATTCAGTTTTCCGAAAAAGAATTTATAACATGGAGTTTTTCTATACTTTATTTCACATTTATATGAACAGACCCAGTATACTGTGTAAATACTGAGTTTACATCGTTACAAAGATATCAGTAACGTAAAAACGAAAGCCGATCGCCTTGTAGTTTCCTGGATGTGCTTTATCATTGATCTGTAATATTTGTACAAGGAATTTGTTGTTCACGTAAACAGTGGCGGGCTGAGTCTAAAAATACTGGTTGCCAGGAAACAAAGGTGACCCACCCACATCTACAATGTTATTTAATTTTCATAAAGAATAAATAAAATTTTCAAAAACATATAAAAAAAAAAACGTACAATTCAAATATAAATACAGTATGTTATAATTGATTTTTTTAATTTTTTAAAATTTAATGTTGATATTTTTAAATAGTTTACTGCACAATTTAGACATAAACAGTTGGTTCAAAATCCCAATAGAGCATTGCATGCAGTTCACTATATTAAGATCAATCATTTGTGTTTACGAGATGATTGTTCGAATCCGCCAATAATTGCTACTGCATCTAATTCACCTAAAATTCCTTTTTAATGGATAGCAACATGTATGATTCCAAATTCTCCTCAAACAGGAAATTCTTTAATCTTGTCTTTATGGTCTTTAGCTATCAAAATGTCCTCTTACATTGGACTTGAGTAACTGATAGCACGCAGATGACTTTATAAAGTTCTTATTCTTTTTTTATTACTGAAACCATTGTCTATGTTTGTTTCTTTATTGCATTTTCATTTGATATAGCTCCATCAATTGTTCTGCTCGTGTTTATTAGCGTTCGTATTGTCTTTCTCTTGCTTTACTCTTTCTTTCCTCAGAACCTTTATTTACTCCTTGGACAGTGTTTCTTTTTTTCGTTTCGAGAAAATAAATGATTCCTTTTACTTACGAGTCTATACTTTCCTCTTTTTATGTTTATTTTCCTTCAGTTAATTCTTTTCTCTCATTAATTTATCGTCTGCTTTTTTATCATGAGATAAACTTTACACTAATTTGGTTCTTGTTCTTTTTTCTTAACTAGAATTTTTTGCTACACGTTGACGCGTGTTGAATTCCTCACGATATTTAATATTGTTGAAGTTATTGCTAACATTTTTTGTCGAGGTTTAGAAACTATAGTTCGTTCAATTTCGCAAAGCTAATCGATGAAATTTGCATAAGTTGACCTGTTTGGAAAAATATTTTGACAAATGATTAACTTCGCGGTTTATACGCACCATAGTAAAACCAATTGTGCATGTTTGTACTTCTCAAAATATGGTTTCGGTCGGTCAATGTATGGCTATTTTGGAGCGGAGACGGACTAACAGAAGTCACAGAATTTTATATATAGAAAGATTTCCCATGCAATTCCTCATTTTCATTCTTCCTCGCCTAGATTGTAAACTTATTTAATTTCCTTAATTTAATATCGTCGAGATTTGTTAAAATCAGATGCATCCCACCTGGTGCATAAATCAATCGCGTATTTAATTATCTGAAGGTAAACACTGATTTCAAACCTGTTATTCAAAGTAACTTATTATTATGCATCAGGTGTCGCGGATTTCACATAATTAACTAATGGAGGAAAGGAGTGTCTCATTGTGGATCAGTAGTTAGTAATTATTTAAATTGGGCGCGTTGCCGATTGATTAGATTTCCAACTATGGGACCAGGGTTCGAATCTCATCATAGTCGATTTATCAGGAAGGTGACTTCTTGATGTTATTGACATGGGGAGGCAATCACAGTGTGTGTGTGTGTGTTTTTTTTTTTTTTTTTGAAGTGCCGGAAAACCATCCTACGGGGTGATCCAAGTGAAAATTGGATAGACAGAACTATCTAAGAGCCGTCGTTGGTTATGATAGCACGATGTCGCAAGTCATTGTGGCCAAGGGTTTGAGCCTACTGGCCTTGTTCAGACTGTTGATCCCGTCAGATAATGCGCTCTCTCCCAGAAACTATAACTAAGGTCCGCTCAGCATATAGCTGCAGTATAAACCATAGGTGGTATCTGCGGATATTGAACGAACAAAAAAGGTGACTGAGCAAGAGTCTGTAACAGAGATTGGCTAGCCATCCTAGCAGACTAGCATACTCGAATACGAGCGGCCAGCTACTAGCTTTTTATTAATGTAGAGAATTCGATACTTATCATGTACTCTACACTTTTGACTTGTTGTTATGCTAAGCTAAGCATTGTAATTATCGACAATAGAGAAAAACCACTTGAGTTTCAGTTTTTTTTCATTTTTCATGACAAGCAGAAAATCTCGATTTTTATTTAACATACTACGCGCATGCGCACACAAACACACACAAACTTAGGCTTTAAGCTCTGATATTTCGTCCTACAATCAATTTTATTCTTATTTTTTTTTATAGCGATTTGGTTATCATATGATGAAATAGTAAAAGAATTGACAATTAATGTTTTACTTAAGCGAAATGCCTGGATGGATTTATTATAGGTACCTCTGTGATGCGTGTTCATAGCGCATATATCTATTGTACATTTAACGATTCAAGAAAAAACAACGAAACTCCATATGTGAATCAACAAATATATATATATATTGAAATATAACATACAAAACAATCATGCAATGAAGTGTAATGATTAAGGAAAAAAGTTGTCCCCCTTCAACTGTATTCTGATTTATGATTGAATGTTCGAAAGAGTTTCTCTTGAATAAGAATGTTCAGGATTCTATGTTGAATACAGTCTGCTGTTAGAATAGAATACAGTTAATTAAGAAATGTGTTGTTTAGAGAAATTAATAGAGTGCTGGTTCAAGAACTTAGCTGAGTCACAGAGAGAGATATGTATAATGTGTTACAAAAATCTGTGTCTGTGTGTGCGTTTGAAATGTGAGTAAAGTCGTAGATTTATGTGGACAGGCAAAAATAGCTGGAATCTACTGACGACTTGAGAAAAAAGTCGGTAAGAGTTGTTGGCAATGTTCTTTAAACGTCTGACCGCACTGTTAAGACGGGGGCTCTTGAAGATTACATCTTGGCAAGGAAAAAGATGCATGAAGAGTACACGAGAGAGGCTTATTCGTGTTTTGTTTATATAAGGTTTTGTCTCACGTGACAGGCTCCAGCTTTGTGCGTGGGAAAATTATTCCTCGTGTGCAAGCGATTTGATTGGTCGGAATTGACCAATCAGCAAGCTAGTTTTGTGGAGATTAGCCAATGAATGCTTGTCGTATGATCTGTATGTATGTATGTGTCTGTGATGGCGATGATGATCGCTACACCTCCATAACACCTGCGATATGTAAGGTTTAAGATTAATTTTTAAAAGGTTTATTTGAAGTTTTCATTTTAGCTTTAATTGAAAGCTAAAGGATTAAATTTACTATTTCCAGTAAGCAAAATAAGGATAAGGTTAGCTGTTTTAAACATTTTGTAATAGATAATTTAATTTTTTTTGTTTGGGTCAACTAGGGTAGTGTATTTCCTTATATTGCTAAGGGAATATTCATGTTGCTTATAGTTAACGTGCATTTGGCTGAGGTAGATGATGTTTGTGTTATTGTTTTTGTCTGTTCAGTATCATTATTTACTTTGGAAAAAGAAATAGTGTAATCAAGTGGTCGATGAGCTAGTTAGGAAAACCATTGTTAACTAGTTCCTGTTTTGCTTTGTTGAAAATCCGGGTTCGGTAGGAGTGTTCCGAGTAAACGGGAGTGGCCTAACTTCCTGGTACGATACCCTTAAGTAGACGAGAGGATGAATTCTCGTCTACTCACGAATTCTCGTGTGAAAAGAAAAGAAAATACTTGTACGAACACAAGAAAAATTAAATAAAAAAGCTTAATCGCAGTACCTTTTCAGTTGTCTTTAATTAAACATGTATAAAAGCGGTATTCCTGGCTAATACAGAATATATATATATATATATATATATATATATATATATATATATATATATATATATATATATCCTTTTAGATTAAAAACTAGGCCCTGAAAATCCATTTAAGTAAAACCTAGGTAGGTAGTTTCTGGCTCACTAAGATTTTTTTTTATACTCCGCCCTACTTAGTGTATTGAGCACTTTACGTTTTTTCTTATTTTACTTGATTGCTTTTCCTTTTGACTAGGCATTACATCGTTAGGCGATATTTTCGATCCACTCGTCTGTTTCTAGTCTTTTCTTTTTTTTCCAATTTTTTCCCCAGGTTCCAGTTTGTTTAAATATATTTTTATTTGCAAATTGTACTATCTGTTTTATTTTATACCAATCGAGTATAGGTATCAAAATAAACGTAATAATTTTAGCTCTAGTTAACTCTATTGAGGACTCTTTTAAGTTATACCTAATGGAACAGGTAAATATTAATTATTCCTTTAAAAAACATCCCATTACCTGATAAGCATCAATACCAGCTTACGGCGTTAAAAATGATTGAATCATTTATCTTCAACATGAGATGGAAGGCACATTTTTTTTCTAAATAACCAACAAAGTAGTTCCCAGGATACCACTGAATCTCATGGTTTTAAAAATAACACCCGCCCACCCCACATTAAGGAGTTGGACATTTTCGAGTCCGACTTACTTGGACTCATTAAGTTAATAAAATACAGAAGTGTTAATAATATTATGCAGCAACAAATTAAAAAAAAAAGAGCTCAAAAGTATCTTCTTACATTTGGAATACAGGGGAGATAAAGCTGATTCGACTCCGTGAAAGTAGCAAGAATTGTTCTAGCATTATACTTGTAGAGGCCTCGGTGGTTGGCTACGTGGCACCGTGTCAGTAGGCTACATTGGGAGTACTGTAGCAGATGTCCAAGTAAAGGAAGTTGAATGTAATTTAAAAAAAAAATGATAAAAAATGAAATTTTCAATCAATCGCCGTTAGTTTGGATAAATAAACGTTTTCAGTTTTATATCTCCAGTAAACAGATAAATGCGAAACTTTGCAGCTAGTCATAGTCAGACAACTCAAAAATTCTTCCTCATCTACATAAATCTAAACCAAACGACTCTCTTTACTGAAAAGTGGAAAGAACTTAAAATATGGCACGATGCTTCCCTTAATATGACTGAATCAGGACAATCACATAGTTTTTGTTTTATTTGATTTTGTTTAGCGCATATCAACCCCTATGTGCTATTTAATACCGAAATCTAAATATTTTGAACACAATTTTATGGCTTTAACTAAATATATTTTGAACGCAATTGTATGCCTTCAGCTAAAGATAAAAAATGTATTGTGGGCCATTTTGCTATAAAATGTATTGTTGTAATTTTATAAATATGTGTTGTTGATAATTTTTCAAATATAAAAATGTATTGCTGGTATATTTACTATAAAAAATATGTCTTTTATAGTGTTTTGTTTGGGGATTCACTATTTGCCAATAGCTGGAACTTTAACAGATGATACCAACCCGAATCAAGGGGGACCAAGGAACGGCAGCAAGAGGTAGTTCCACGCTCCGCAAAACCTCTAATTTCCCGATCAGAGGCCTTGCTGCCGGATGTAGTTTATTATCATACCCAGGACTATTCAACCACATAAAAGTGAATAGTAAATGATTTTAACAGAGTTTGAAGTACCTTGTGTTTTATACCTAGTAGTAACGTCTCCGAAGATATTTCTTTAAAGGAAATAAATAGAATATTTCGGGAACAAATGCCATTTTGCGGGAAGTTATAACGTTCCGCTCACAGGTTTATATAAACAGCTAGTCCTCGTTGACCGAATAGAAGAGCTGATCCGTTAGTCTGTCGTATCAGAAGTACAGTGTAACCCGGATATAAGAGACCCGGATATAAGTGAAAACCGGATATAAGAGAGATTTTCTCTGGTCCCAAATTAGAGCCTGTGTTAATGTATGTAAAATAGACCAAACCCGGATATAAGAGAAACCCGGATATAAGAGACTTCTTCTCCGGTCCCGACAACTCTCTTATATCCGGGTTACACTGTAACATATATTGCTCTGTCATCACTCTCAGAATGTACAAAGTGAATCCCTGAATAAACGAACCAAATAGATTGCAAAAAAGATTTACCTTTTCATTTCTTGCCATGGCGATATTTTCACCTTTCGTTTCCTTGTAAAGCATACAAGGGGTATTTTAAAGTTGTGAAGGAGAATCGAAAACAACGTGGGGCGATTTGTCCAGTTGTGGAAATGCTGAGAAAGGTCCCCGTCGTATGTTTACAAGAAATAAAAAAGAAACGTCATCGATAACTGAAACCACATGCCAGCTTCTCCAAATCAATAAGCTTGTATTTCTTTTTTTCTCCTGTAATTCATTAAATGCATGAATATCAGGCATTTATACGAACATTTCATTATGATGCTTTTTACTCTGAAAGGAAGCATCCACAGTAAATCAAGTGACACACAATTTAAATAGAACAACCTTGTCTTAAAATGAATATAAACTTCAGTTTTAAGTTTTGTTATAACAACATCAATAATAATTGCAATCTAGTGTTACTGACTCATGAGAAGTACTGTGCACTTTACAATATTTAACAGTCCCCCCACGAGGAATGTATGTGGCACAAAGCCGAGTTTAACGTCGGCCAAATAATATACCCTTTGAACCCGCCTAGACGGTTTCAGGGCCTGTCTACATCCCCGGACGAAACCTTGCCCTTCGACAAAGCTTCGTTCGGGTTCCTCTCTGCCAAAGCAGAGTGTTCGACAGAAGTCGTACACAGAAGACGTACATGTAGTCAACTGTGCGCTTTACTGAGATTTTCTAAGCGGAGCTTAGATGTGGCACAAGGCCGAAAGTATGGGGCACCCATTGAGGATCGAACTCAGTCGTAATTGTTCTAGCAAGACGAGCTTGCTAACCATTACACCACGCCGAGGTGCCCACTGTGCGCTTTACTGCTTCATGGGTAATAGCTGAAGCCACTTGTAGTCATTGTGACTTCATATGTAAATCAATCACCTCAATGTTGATTATGGTTATGGTGACGATTTTAAGCACTTCCGGTCCTACTAGGGAATGCTGGGATCAATACGGATCCAGCGGCTTGTTTTGAATAAATTGTTGAGTTTACCACGTTTCGTGTCGTCTTTGTGCTGCTTTGACTTTTCAGCGGTCAGTCTCAGATAATATATCTTTTCACCCTAAGTCCAGTGAAACAAGTTTTATCACAATTATTGAAAGTTTAATTATTATATTATTGTAACTCAGACAATTTACTAAGCCAGTCCACATACCGCGTTTGTAGAATTATGTAAATTGTGTCCTAGTTTTTACAGATAAAACAATATTTTTTTATGTATAAAGTTGATATTCATATGATGGATATCTTATCATGGGGAACATTTGCATAGTATTAGCTTTTTTATCTTTGCTTGTAATGATTTTTAGCGTGAAGATAGATGGTTCGGTTATCCTTCTATTAAGCTAAGCTTACAAGTTTTTTTTTTATTGTCGTAGCAGCTAATCTACTTTGCCATTCATCTTTCGAGCAGTAATGTCACCTATGTTTGCTTGTGGTCGAGCCTTTCTATTGAATGGAACGGAACAGAATGAATAATTCATAAGATTTTGTACAGATGTCTCTGAAGAGCAAACGTTGCGGGAAGCAAAGTTTGAAATGACTAATCAGATACGATTTTCTAAAGTCGCCTTTGGTCACATAAATAAGTCAATAGTTTACTCTTTATATTTTAAATTTACGATCGCAAAGTTAAAAAAAAAATGAAAGATGTTTTCCAGCTTGACTAACGTTTTGTTTGTAACTAAAGCAAAAATTTAATACTGATTCTCGGCGCCTTTAGCCCACTTCTTGTAATGTTTTATTTTTTTAATATTTCCTTTTTATTTGCCAATCTTTTAAAACATCTTGAAACAAATAGATAACAACCATCTAGTCCGCTGAAAAGATATTTTCATTCCATATTCATTGTAGCGAGTTAGCTCAGATTATTGTAAAATCTACGTTTACAGTTTAGTAATGAGCTCCACCAATTTAGCTCAAAGAATAGAGTTTTGGATGTTGTTGGCTTCACAAATTCCTGTTTTGTGTTTGCTCTAAGTAAACTTCGACCCTTCACCGTCTGTCTTTTTCTTATTCTGCGATCCGTTCACACAAACTCGTTACGTAGGTGACTCTCTGTTTTCCCTGGCTTCTCTTGCTTTCAGCATGTCCTGTCAGTGCTAAATTATCTTGGCCCTCTTTCCTCATTATGTTGTCCAGAAATATCAACTACCTGTTTCTGATGAGCCTTTTTGGTTCATATTTTCTTTAAAACTTCTTCGCTCACACCTTTGGATCATGGTATTCTCAGCATCCTTCTGTAGAACCATATCTTCTTCGAGTCTCATTTATAAAGAAGTTATCGAACATTCACTGTTATATACGAGATTAGATAATATATAGAAGTTCAGCTCTCTATTCTTTGTTTCTAACGAAATTCTCATAAATCATAATACTTGCTTAGGTTATGGAAGGTTCTTTCGCTATTTCTATGCGTCTTTAGATTTTGGTATCCCATTGGATTATTGATAAAAGCTGGCGGAGATAATCCTGTTTTAGGGCGAATATAATATAAGCAAATATCATTTAAATGTTTAGCGTGTCACCAAGATTAAACGAGAGTTAAATAGGAAAAGAAAAGAGCAAAAATTCCATTTAATATAATAATATTCAATAATCTGAGCTAACTCGCTACATATAATAATATTCAATAATCTGAGCTAACTCGCTACAATTGCGTAAAATCGCCGCTGAAGTGAGAGTCATCCGGATCTCCAACCCAAGAAGCAAAGTTAGTGTTAAACTGAAACACTAATTCAAGATACTGGGCCAAATACGCAGCTGAAGAAAGGAGATACTGACCGCTTCCAAATAAAGGCTTGACATTGTTGTTCTTTGTCGAGATCACCTTTAATTATCCCTGTCACGCAAGTACTTGAATATTAGGCAGATTGACTGTAAATTCGACCGATCTTCAGTCCTGTCAGAATTATCAGAGGAAAGATTAAACAAGTAATTGCAACTCAGTTGATGCAATAAAAGAACAACACTTATATTTTTGTGAAACTCTCAAACAATTGTTCTTTCCATCTTTCAGGTTGATGACATCGTTGCTGACTTTTCTTTGTGACTGGACCAACACAGCTAGTATGGAATATGCCACGTTATACATAGCAGAGGATTACTATCAAGAAGAGAGAGAGAGAGAGAGAGAGAGAGAGAGAGAGAGAGAGAGAGAGAATGCAGAAGAAAAAAAGCCAAAGACCCATATAACCTGTATTACATCGACTAGGTGAATCTAAAATAAAGGCGAAAAAGATTACAATGGAATTGATTAACTACAAAAAATAAATAAATAAAAATTAAAAAAATAAATAAAAATAACATGATCTGTCACTCTTGAATCCAGAAATATTTTAAACTGTTCAAGATAAACTAAACCGTAGTAAAATTAGTGCCTATGGGAAACTGGAAAGTAGATTTGAACGCTAAAGGAGAATTCTTAGGAAGGGTGCAGGACGGCTCATAACCGTCAACTCAACGCCGCCGACTCATCTTCCTGATAACTCAACTCCTGGACAACTCACCACCAGCCTTACTCAGTGCGAGGACAGCTGAACGACATGCAAACTGACATTTTTCGTCAACTTTTTAAAAACAAATAGAATTAATTTATTAAGAAATCATTTTTAAAACCGAATAAAAATAATTTATTAAAGATCATTTTTTTAATACGTGACTTTTTTTATTTAAAAATTTATTGAAAATTGTATGTAATTCCCCTTAAATATTCAGTCGGCTTTTCAACGGTGTCTTCGGCGCGACATTTTCAAGGCTGTATGCACTTTAGCCACTTCTATATTTGCCACTGACGAATTGTGGGAATGATTATTTACTTCCTTGATAACTGCTGCAAACTTCGTATCAATGTTTTTATTGCCCCTAGAGCATTGGTCACAACGCCAAAAGTTTATGTTGCTGTCCCTTTTACTAAACTTATCAAATACAAACAAATCGCCTTCCTGTGCAAATTTATCTTTTCCTCTTTGACTAAGAATTTCCATTTTCGATGTGATGAAATGTTTGAAAATTAAACACGTTAGCACAAATAAGCTGTTGAAACTAATAAATCACAAAGATAAACAGCTAAACTTTCAAAATCTCTACGACTCAAAGCCAATCTAAGAGATGTCCACACTAGGACAGCCAACACCGGTATAAAGCTTCGACGTCAGTGTTGATTTCTCCTCGCGTTCAGTACGCTGGGGGTGAGTTGTTTTAGAGTTGAGTTGTCATGGAGATGAGTTGGCCTGTGTGGAATCAGCAGTGTTGAGTCGGCGGTGATGGAAAGATAAATATCAAAAGAAAAATTTTAAAGGAAGATTGTGTTGTTACTGCATTAGCCATTACACCACTTCGTCTAATCTAGAAAACTGTAAAGGTTACCAATTACCAACATAACGGAAAAAGTTAATCTTTTAATGTACACGGATGGTTTTGAAACTGTGTGTTTTGCTCTTAAAACGAAATGGGAATGCTGATCCAAAGAGTAAAGAATTATATTAATGACATTGGAATGATATTTGAGGTAAGGAAATTCACGCTGTCCTTAATGCCCAAGGGATGGTGCATGATTAAAATGGAATCGACTGCCACAGAGAAATTCAGGAAATGTATTAATCACAGAATAAATACCTAGAAGTACTGCGATAGATAGTGTTTTTCCAAGCGTAGCTTAGATATGGCACAAGGCCGAAAGTAGGGGGCACCCAGTGAGAATCGAACTCACTACCCAGTCGTAATTGTTCTAGCGAGACAATCTTGCTAACCATTACACCACCTCGAGGTGGCCCTAGTGATTTTCCAAGCGTAGCTTAGACGTGGCACGAGGCCGAAAGTATGGAGCACCTAGTGAGGATCGAACTCACTTTTCAGGCGTAACTGATCTAGCGAGACAAGCTTGCTAACCATTACACCACGCGGAGATACCCAAGTACTGCGATAGATAGCTGGAGGACACCTCGGCGTTGTGCAATGGTTAGCAAGCTTGTCTCGCTAGAACAATTACGACTGAATAGTGAGTTCAATTCTCACTGGGTGCCCCTTACTTTAGGCCTTGTGCAACATCCAAGTTACGATTGGAAAATCACTACCGCGAAAATTCCTCCTTGGAGGGATTTCGCATTATTTATCGTCTCTCAGTTGCGTCTCTGTCCTTGGACAGAGTGCGCTCGGGGGCTTCTCTGTCTGAGGAAAGAGGGGCAACTGAGGAAAATTATACTGAAGAAGTGCCCAGCCCTGGGGAACAGCTGCCGGAGGCCGCGCCCTTCCATTGCACAAGAGGAAGTGATCGGTGCTCGCACCGAGGCCAGCGCAACCGACGGTTGCGGGGACTGAAGGGAATTTTTGACTCTGCCCGGGTGCACGCGTTCGGGCCCCCACATTAATCCGACCTTGTGTCACATCTCATTCTCGTGGGGGAATGAATAAACACCGCGATAGATAGATAGATAGAGAGAAAATGAAATGAAAGAAAAAAAAATAAAGTACTGTAAGGGGAAAAATATTTAAAACAAAACTAAATAGCATAAATCTGATAAAAAAAGGTGTGAACATGTGGAGAGTGTGAATAATCAAATCGGCAGTATCCTTCCTTGGCTGGACAAATGAAATGTTCAAATCAATGATCCGACGGGTCAGGAAAATAATAAGTATAATCTACCCGGGAGACGACACCGACAAGCTATACGGGGCAAAGAAAGGAAGATAACTCCAAGGACAGTGTCTAACTGACCAAAATGGAGTTTGAAAAATACGTAGAACGGTGCAGTAGCGATACCATGAAAATTGTCCAAGAAAGCATCACAAGAAAATGAAAGAAAGAAAAGAATCAAAATAACAAGGATCAAAAGAAGAAAAAATGAGAGGGAACTCGCCATATTGAATATAAAAGTCAGGTAGAAAGTATAACAAACAAACAGGAAAGGACAGGACTATGCAATGGCCACCCAAACAGGAAAAACGAAATTCCTTATTGCGTCTCAGAATATATGTATCAAGAAAAACTACGTCAAAACGAAAATCCAGAAAAACATTAAAAAAATGGGAGGGCAAATTTCATCACAAGAGAATGCAGCAAGTTAACTAAAAAAAGAGACACGACAGGGTAGGATTAGTCATATACTGAGAACTGCGCAAACGATTTGGTTTTGACCATGTAATTAAATGGTAGCAACACAACTTGGAAACTGCTGTAATTAAAAAAAAAAAAGAATAGAATAAAATACTCTGGGATTTTTGCGATCCAGACCGCAACATCCAGGCGAAAAAACCGGATCTGATTGTCGTAAACAAGAAAATGAGAATCTTCCAGATGGTAGGTGTTGTGCCAGCGGACCAGAGCGTGAAAATAAAATCAAGCAAAATGTTGGGAAAATGCCAAGACTTTATCTGGGAGCTGCGAAATATATCTTTGGAACAGTTCCTCAAAACACTAATTGCGAGATTAGATGAATTGAGAATTCGACAAGGAATTGAAATTGTCCAGACCACGGCGTTATTGGTGTCTGCAAGAATATTGAGAAAGACGCTGAAGATTTGAAGAGACTTGTTATTCAATAGCCGACGAGAACATGCTACTGCAAATATGCAAATGAATTAAATAAGAAGAATATAATGCTGATTTCTTCAATATTAAATGTCACCCAAAACAAGGCTTCCGAGCCATTCAAAATACAGGGTTACTAAATGAAGTGTGCGATGTAATGGGAGAGGAAGAAGTGGAAACTGAGGATATATGGACAATGGATAACGACTGACCCATGCCTCGAAGAGGTTAAAATTCTAGCGTTCAGGGAAGCATCCACGCAGGAGTCTGTTCCACAATGTAGCAATTCTTGGGGAAAAAAGAGCGGACATTTCTCCTTAGAATACGGGGAAATGAGGTTGATTCGATTCCGTGGAAGTAGCAAAACTGTGTTGAAACTAAAGAATGGAACTCATATGAATCTATACCGCGGAAATAGCGACAGATTAGCGATGGACTTGCGACGTTGTATCAATGGGAAATAAGATGTTGTGTGGAGAATAACTTTTCCCTCACAAGACCACGTAAACGATTTTATACTCTATCAGCTTATATATAGCCGCAATAGAAATCTGACTCTAATAAAAAGTAAAGTGCTTGCTTAGGGATAGAATGAGCCGGCCATTCTTCCACCATCTTCAACACTGGAAATAGCATGGCATGATCTAGTTTTAAAGGTCTGAACTCGTGGAACTATAGAATGGAGCTTATATAAAGATCTACCATGGAAATAGCGATATATTTGCAACAGGGTTGCATCTGTGAGAAAGGGGTTACATAGTGGAATATGTCCCCCCCCCACCCAATACCGGCTAAACGATTTTGAATATTTTCAAGACTGAAAAATGGGGTATTGAGCAGCCCCGCCCACAGTAATGCTCTATTTGGGATAGAATCTGACTTTTCAGAAGATGTCAAATATTTCCTGATGCTATAGAATGAGCCGACCATTTCTCTTGTATCTTTAGCAATGGATCGTATATATGAACGAACATGAATCTCAGTAAACGTTTAAATCATGACTGGAGAAGAAAATAAACCTCTGATCAGTGATGATGAAACGATAGCAGCTTAATTTTTGAACTATTGAAATTGTTCCTCTACAAGACCGATTAAATGATTTTGAACTCTATCAAGACTTGAAAGTCAGGATCCAATAGCTCCAGTTCAGATATGATAGAAGTACTCCATGTTTAGTTTATTATGACTCTTGTAAAAGAGGAGTCCCATATTTTCTTTGCAATAGAATGAGCCGACCATTTCTCTTGCATCTTTAGCAATGGATCTTATATATGAGTGAACTTGAATCTCAGTAGACTTTCAAAGCATGATTGGAGAAATCTTAGGTTCTGATTGGTGATGATAAAACAATACTAGCTTGGTTTTTCAAGTGTTGGAATTTACAAGTCAATTTTTCCTCATTGAGCTGTTAGTGCTAGATCAGAGCGTGACTACCGATATAGAAGGCCTGTTTCATTGGGTTAAGGAGAAATGTGAAGTCATCATATTGAGTCCGACTTTCAAGAAGCGTGTCGTTTGTTTTTTGTATCAGATTTTTTACGGCGGCATTTTTAAATTGTTTATTAATACTTTCTTTTAAATATTGAATTAATTTAAAGCAAAAACAATGCCTTATAGATGCGTTCTACCAAATTGCAAAGGGAATTATAAAAACGTCCCTAAAGTACATGTATTTTCTTTCCCTAAAGATAAAAAATTATCTGATGTTTGGATTCGTACAATCAGAAGAGATATATCGGTGGTCACGGTCAGAGATCAACATTCCAATCATCTTGTTTTTTGAAAACAAACTAAGGTATCATCTGTAGAGATGTTTACTACTAATTTGAGAATGTTCCTAGGCAGATCGTTTATAAAAAGCAGAAAATAATATATATAGTATATTCTGCATAAGCCAAAAAAAGAAAAAAAGAAAAAAGAAACTGAACTAATAAAATTCAAACAGACCAGTGGTGTCATTAGTTTGGGGCGAAGAGTGCGGGATTGCCGACTGTACTGGTCGACCCTATCAGAAAGCGTGACACCACCAGAGACGGTGACATTTAATTTATAATGAAATGTTGTACATTGTTTCAGCTGCACGCCCTTTTGTTTTCGTTACTACTGGCATATTTTTTATTGTTGCTGATTTTTTTTTGATGTTTTAACTACAATATTGTGTTTTTTGTTTTTGTTTTAATTGGTATCACCCCATGCAAAGCAGTAAAGCCACTAAGACACAAAGGGGTACAGGGTGTAGAAGAATAAGAAACAAAAACATTATTAAGAGGAAAGAGTAATCAGGAGGACAGTAGATAGTAATTGACATTGCATTTAAATTTTTGCAGATTAAAGTTGGTTGGAAATCATGAAACCGGAAAGGATTTCCACAAGCGAGAAGTGCGAGAAAAGAAACTGTTAGAATAGAACTTACGGTTACATCTTTGCCAGCTCAACTGTAAATTGATGAGATTTCGACACCAGACTAGTACTGAGCTTAAATTCAAAAAGTCCATAGCGAAGTGCCCAGCCAAACAATTACCGTGAAAGTATTTAGAGAAGAGACATAGTTGGTTGGAAAGTGACTGAAGCTGAGCTGCCAGATCAGATCCAATAATATTGCTGATTCTTCTTTGGATTTTATCAAGGAGCTTAAGGTAAATATTAGGTGGTCACACATGAAATGACGCACTTTATAGGAAATGAATAAAACGCTTCTGAAATGTTAAATAGCTAATTTATTTAGTTGAAATAGGCACCATGTTGATGAATGATTTTTCTCAAACGTATTTCTAAATTCTTGATCCCATCTTTTAAAAAAATCTCCTCCTTTGATATGATAAACAAATCAAATGCTTCGATTACCTCTTCCCTATTGGGGAATGTGTTTTTTGCATATGCAATCTCATAATGCTTAAATAAGCGATAATCTGTCGGATTGATATCAGGTGAATATGGAGGATGAAGCAAAATTTCAGAATTCAGGCTTTATGTGGTAGCAATATTCTAAGCATGGCCGAATGGTAGACTTATAAATACGTAATATTCTGGAGAGAGAAATTGTCTCGCACAACACTGCTACTGTTAATTAGTATTTTTGAGTATTAAGAAAAAAAAATCAAAGGAAAATAAGGAGAGAAAATGTTATGTTGTATTTATCTAATAATGCCATTCACTAAAAAAAAGGATGAATTTTACACAACGTTTTTTGTTATTAAGCTACGGGAATTTATACTAAAAAGGAAAGGCGCAGTTCTTTTATTTAAGAAATACACATCTCCCATTTGTACCTTTTTTAAGTCTGTATCAGCTCACTTTATTTTCATACACAAAACTTAAAGTAATTTTTAAGCGTTAAATGGATGACAGGAATCGAACATTCAGGTCAAGCGGGCTTTTTACCATTAAGCTACAGAAAGTCATTACAGCAAAGTAAACCTTAATTAAGAAATATCACATTTAACTAATTTAAAATTAAATTAAAAAGGTCTTATTGCTCTGCTAATATTAATGAATAGCTTATATGTATATAAGTTATTTTAATGTTAAAATATAAAATTAATGTTTTATGTTAAAATGAACATAATTTTGAAGTTATAAATGTCTTTTTTAAAAATTGTCTTGTTTTCTTACGGAATTTTCACTTCCACAACGTTAAACTCTATAAACATAAACAATACAATGTGTACGTATGATATTTTAATCAAAAGTGAACCAAAAGTTTGAGGAAAATTCGATAAATATTGAAAAATTTTGTATAAAAGTTTCATTGTCAAAATATTTATGGCATTTGTAAAAAGAATCACTGGATAAAAATTCTGATTTAAAATTTTTGTACACGATTTTCTCTTAATAGAAAGAGCGTTTATTTGTAAAAAAAATAATGTGAAATGGAAAATTTTCAGATGAATAACACCTCAATTTTTTAAAATCTACCAAAAATCAACTAATATTTGGATGTAAATAGAATTTTCAGTACTTATTAAATAAAAGGCGTCTTTTATTTATTTTCTTTTTTTTTTAAAGAAGTTTCTATTCAAAAATTTAGAAAAAAATGTTTTTCATGTGATTTCACTACGCCTTAAATAATATGCTAATATATTATTATATAGTTCATACTGTGTTGAGCAGTTGCGTAGCTAAAGTAAACGTTACCTGGGGCGGTCCGCTCAAATGTCACCCCAATGACCCCGATTCACCCTATGCTGAATGGTTAGCTGTAGCTAAATTTTCATACATGCTCTACCTCTACTTTACTCTACTGACCGGTACGTTACTGTTTACATGTATGATCCAAGACAAAATCCAATACCACAAAATAATCAGTTCAAATCAAAAGCTGAAAACATTGCTATTTTTCCTATTCACAAATTTCCCGACAATTTATTAGAAAATTTCTGACGGGGGGACAAAGCTGGCGGGGTCATAAATTATGTCTGGGGGGGGGGTCATATGCCAGCCTGCGAAACCCTGTGTCTCCACCACTGTTTTCAGACTATTTTTGGCACCTTAGTCTGGTTGAAAAATTTTGTTGGGGGTGACATTGTGTCACCCCTCCTGTGCTGGCACCCGGGGCGGACCGCCTCCCCCCTTAGCTACGCCACTGGTGTTGAGTTGTATAGTAACGTTGGTAATTAATTATAGTCATTATTAATATAGTCAATAAACTTTCAATGATTATTGTAGAATTTAAAACTACAAATTATTTACATTTTTACAACAAATCTTTTTATAATTAAAGGTGCGTATGAGTTGATTTTTTGTAGATTTCTTTATTCATGGATTTTCATGGACGTGTCTAATATAGAGAAAGTTTCATGTAAATGTCATTACTCATAGTTAAGAGGAGAAAAGCAAGTTAAGGTGTATTAACTTCGAAAAACTGGATTATGGTTTTCGTAGTCAGCCAGCCTTATGATAGTGAGCGATTTAGTTTTCCTCTTTGGGCAAAGGTAGTCGTTTTGTGTATATTTATTTAGACGAGTCAGCATTTTCGTGTTGCCTGAACCCGACCTGTTGCAAAGTTTCGTATTTATTTGTTTTCATGTGATACAAACACGGAACTTTTTTTTTTTGATTTACTGAAATGGACTGCAATTAGGCGAAAATACTATTTTTCCATATCGTGATCTGTGAATTTTAAATCTGAAAATAAAATTAAAAAATTTTTTTATTTTCAGCGGATTTTTTGTAGTGTTTTCACATGCCTCTGTTTTCACATTTATTGAAATATTTATTTTAATTTATTTGCGAAAAATTACTACTGTTGTGAATATTATTACAAAAATGATGTCCCTGAAGTTGCTGTCACTTGAAAACATGACTGTTCTGGTTTGAAAATTGCATTAAAATCAAATAATAATCCGACCTTGCGTTCTTGACATCAACCGATTTGACTACATCTGTGTAATTAATATCCTTGTAAAGCCGACAATGCGTCGTGATTTTAAAACAACGAATTAATTGATTTAGAGAAAATTGTTATTACGTTTTGACAGCTCGTTTAGCAGAGTATGACCCTTGGCTACAAAGTAAAAAAAATAAAAGCAAACAAAATACATTGAATTTTCTTTTTTTTTTTTTTTAAAAAAAAAAAAAAAAAAAAAAGCATAAGCAATGAAAGACAATGTTACAATGGCTTCTAAAAACTGTTAACATTACCCAAGCATCTTTTCAGTCACTTACCATTCAGAAATTAATTCTTGTGACTAATTTTTTATTTTTTTTATTTGCTCACGTTGATAAATTTTGCAATTGCCAACAGCTCAAACAATTATTAAACCGCTTTAACTATTGATTGAATAAAATATTTTTCCTTTTTATCATTAACGCAAATATATATATATATTGGGGAAAGATGTATGACAAAGTGGAATAAATTTTCTGGTGACGGGTTTCGTTAGGACTTCATCGGACTAAATTTGTTATTAAAGTCCTAAAAGACGAAACGCGTCGCAATAAAATTTTTTTTCCACTTTGTCATAAATTATCCCCAATATTGTTCTTGATATATAAAATTATATATCGTTATCTCTCTCTCTCTCTCTCTCTCTCTCTCTCTCTCTCACACACACACACACACACACATATATATATATATATATATATAGATATAGATAATGACAATTGGAAAAACGTTCATGAAAGTATGTTTGGAAAAAAATATCGGATAATTCTAAACATTATAGTTTCATGAAAGGTTTTACCAATTGTCATTTAATGTATAACTCTGTCGGGATCATTTACCCAAATTCTTAACATATATATATATATATATATATATATATATATATATATATATATGTGTGTGTGTGTGTGTGTGTGTGTGTGTGTGTGTGTGTGTGTGTGTGTAATTATCATCCAGAAGAAAACCGTAAAAAGATTCATTTCAGTTATAAAAAAAATTCGGTCTGAAGAGATGAATACATAGATATTCACGAAATAAAAGAAATAAATTATAACCGAAATTAATCTTAAATGTTTTCTTCTTGATTATTATTATTATTTTTATGCTCTGTAGTTTACATTGAACTCTCCCTAGATTAATATTTTTCTTGGTATTATCCCTACTAATTACCAACTGAAATATATATATATATATATATATATATATATATATATATATATATATATATATGAAAAAAATATAGTTTTATTCATGGGTTAAAGTGTACAATATCAGAGATAGAGCATATGTAAATAATAAAGTGCATATGGAGGTCAACACCTAGCAGTGAGAGTCTGTTTCATGCTTAAACGCAATTGTCAGGCCATTATTCGTAAAGGATGTTTTGTAAACATTCTTTACAAACAGTAAATACGCGAAAAACACAATGTTTTAAAACATATCTGGAAAATTAAAAACAAAAAACAAATCACACGAAAATATCATGGAAAATTACGAAAACAGTATCAGCCTATAACAATAGATCCCCCAAAAAAAAAAAAAAAAAAACTGTCTGGAGGAGAAAATAGTTATAATTACCTTCCCAGATAAAAACAAATAACAGTGTAACCCGGATATGAGAGAGTTGTCGGGACCGGAGAAGAAGTCTCTTATATCCGGGTTTCTGTTATATTCGGGTTTGGTCTGTTTTATATACATTAACACAGGCTCTAATTTGGGACCAGAGAAAATCTCTCTTATAGCCGGGTTTCTCTTATATCCGGGTCTCTTGTATCCGGGTTACACTGTAAATAATAAACGATCTGAACTCATCTCAAAATGCATACACGAAAACAGATTTTTTGTTACGTTACTTAAAAATCGAAAGCTAAAAACGAACAAAATAAATATTGAATAAAAATAAGTAAAATAAATGAATCCAAATCAATAAATAAATAAACAAATTAAGTAAATAATAAACAAATTAACAAACCACGAACGCACACATAAACACAAATAAACGTAATAATACCAATGAACAAAATATAATAAAAAAATCAATAATAAATAATGAGTAACAAGAGTTAGCAAATAATGCTATAAAATAACCACAGAACTGTATTCGAATTTCTAATAATTTCCACTCAATAGCCCCTAGAATAATTCGAAACATATCTGTTATCGCCCACCCAAATAAACGTCGCCGCTGGGTGTTGACCTCAATGTCGACTTATATTACAATATTTTTTTCATTTTTTAAACATTTTAATTAGAATAATGTATAAAATTTTAAATCTTCTAAATTTCTGCATTACTTTGTGCAGGTTAGGTGATAAGTAAAAACTATAATTACTGATCATAAATGAAAAAGCTTAGTGCAATTCATGTAACAATGTTTTAAAAAGAATTTTGATTTTTTTTGTGTCAATAAACATCGATTTGTGTAAATACGGACGCCCATATACGACATTATCAGAAAATAAGAGCGATAACTATAGTAAATTTAAAGCCGAACTCAATAAAACATTAGATTATAGAGAATATTTTCCTAAATTTTTAATATTACTGTTTAATTAAAAATTATATAAAAAAACACTCACGCGACATTACTCAAGAAGATTTTACAGAGATATCCACCGTAGAAAAACCTTAGATAAACTTCCGTCTGTCATTCAAACTGTCAACCTGTCATCACCTAAAATAAACAGCTACCCTCGTGTTAAAGAATGTATTTCAGTGATATTTGAAACTTAAATTAAGTCTTATTTGTTTCAAACCAGATTAATTAAACTTTAAATCAGCTAAAATTTCTTAAATAAAGTTTATTTATTTTTTATTTAATAAAACGAATTAAGATGACAGCTGGCATATGGCTAAAAATTGTATTAAAATTAGCGAATATTATTGATTTTAAAACGAAAACTCTTTCCTGAATATTTAAATTAGTTTTGAAATACAGGAAAATATTTTGCTTATTGAAAATATTAAATTTAATCTCTTAGTTTGAAATTCAAACTAAAATAGAAGCTTAAAGGAAGATTTTTCATTTAATTTTAAACATTAGGTATCACGGATCTTTGGAAGTATCTAGTTGTAGCAAGCAGATGAAATCAACCCATTCAAGGATACAGAGTTTTATCTGTCATATATACCTGATACCTATGAAATTGAATGCTGGTCTCAAGAGTCATCTCAGAGGACATGAATACCGAAATGTGACGGAAGCCATTACAAATGGTGCGACGGGTGAGAGGACGTCTCTCATCTGAGTAATATGCAAGTGTATGAGTGTGCTCGTTTGAGTAAGTAAAATGATAAAATAAATAAAGTCGTCGAAATATATATTATTTCCGACAGCTTTCTTTGTAATCGAACACAGAGAAATAGACTTAGTGTTAGCATTATTTTCCTTGAAGAATTAGAATTAATTGTTAAAAAAATGAAGTTATGGTTTTTATTAAAAAAAACAACAAAAAACGTAAGCTGAATCATTTGTTAGATGACGCTACTGTGCAAAACAGTTTCATCGAACTAGACCACACTGGAAAAGAATGTATTAATTATTTATAGGTATAAATAATACGACGTCGCATACATGATACACATATACTTAAATTCTAGAAGAAGTGTTTCCTGACGAAGTAAAGAAACACGATACAGAAGAGAGATCAACTTGCATGAGAAAGATTAAGTAGAGATGGAATAAACAGTGGGCAAGTTTGTGGCAGCCAAGAAAACTTGGCAGAAGATTGTTGCTTTCATGGAATGATGTCTGTTCTCTGGAGGAATGCCAATGTTCTAAGTGATTCGTAACTTCAATCTTATCTATTCTTTTCCCTATAAAATGGAATTCAGCAAAAATTTACTTTTAAACATTAATTCGTGTATGTCGGATAAAATAAAAGTCTATACTTGTGAATCTTGAAAACTAAAAGAAAACAAAAATCTCGATTTTATTATAAAACAGAAAAAGTTTGGATGACTTTTGACTAAAAGGGAGAGAACTCTTAGTAAAATGTCAGGATGGATCGAACAAAATCTTTACTACATGGACATCATCCTTTTCTTGATAATCACTGAGACGTTCGAAAGTACATAAACACAAACATGTACTTTGGACAGTTTATCCCCAATTTGAATTATGACATCTATCTATCTATCTATCTATCTATCTATCTATCTCTATTATTTTGTTTCACCCTTTTATATATATATATATATATATATATATATATATATATATATATATATATATATATATATATATAGAAGAAATATAGTCTTAAGGTATGCTATATTTATGGGATAAAGTGCTCAATATCAGAGATAGAGCGTGTAAATATATAAAAGTGAACATAGAAGTCAACACTTAGAGGGGACAGTCTATTTCATGCGTTGTTTTCATGTGTTGACTTCTATGTTCACTTATATATATATATATATATATATATATATATATATATATATATATAGTGTTTGACCTGTTTATATTATATATATATATATATATATATATATATATATATATATATATATATATATATATATATTTAAAGAAAAACAGACCACTTTAAAATATTAGCTCTGGATTTAAATTGAGCTCTCAGGATTTCATCCTCCTTGGGACTACCTATACTGATTACCAAGTTTTTCATAACTTATATATATATATATATATATATATATATATATATATAAAATATATATATAAATATATATATAAAAAGAACATTGAAGTCAAAACTCAGAGGCGACAGGCTGTTTTATGCTAGACGCAATCGTCAGGCCGATTGTGTCTAGCATGAAACAGCTAGTTTGTGTATGCATATACCTTCTCCACACAGATACTGTTTTTTGTCTGATTTCCACATATTATTAAAAATAATTAATTTTTTCCTTATGTTTTTCAATGTTAAATAAGGAAAAAATTAATTATTTTTAATAATATGTGGAAATCTCCGCTTTTACCTGAAGATGGTCACGAGACCAGAAACACTTGTAGTAAAATTATGGAAAATAAAGCATAATATTTTTTTCTAAAAAAAAGACATTACAATCAAAAACGTTTGCGGCACCTCTCTTCTCTACTTTTTAATATACATACTTTACTCTTGTTGGAACCACTACAACCGCTTTTTTTATATATATATATATATATATATATATATATATATATATATATATATAAATATATATAAAAGCAGTGGCGATTCTGGAACTCTGAATGGCGGGGGATTTTTCTGCAGAGGAGTGGGGGAATTAATGTAGCGTCTTTATTTTCATACTACACCACTATCGTATACACAACTTAGGAATGAGTTTTAGTATAATTATGTTACTTCACTAAATTAAACGGAATAACTTTTCATTCATAGTAGTGGAGTTCTTATCTATTCTTGCCCTCTTTTCCACTCTCAAGCTCTTGGACCACAAAAGAGGTTAACGTCAATACAAAATCAAAAGGTTAATTAACGTCATATTGACGTTAATTAACCTTTTAATTTTGTTTTGAAGTTTTTGAAGCAGAACAGTGTGATTTTTTCCCTCAATAAAACTAAATAAATAAATGCGAGAAAAAAATAATTGCGAAAATAAAATAATGCAACGAAATCAATCAAAATGCTGTGAGCAATAGAGGCGTACAAAATTCAGCTAAAAAATTAATTTGTGTTTTCGGCAAACTCCAGCCATACGATCATGAAGCTACTTTGAAATAAGGAAATAATTTAAATAATATAGTTTTTCTTTGACGCTGAAACAAAAACATCAAATATGGCAGCTGGATTGACACAAACCCAAGTTAACGTACCAAGTTAATGTAAATTATTTTATATCAAAATTCAAATAAATTTACTTCTTAACGAGTAGAGTCAATTTACCATACTAGTAGCTCAAAAAAAGTAAGATTGATTGAATGGTCGGACTTGGGGTATAGTCAGTAACCGGATAATTTGTAGCGGGTGGATTTGGTTATTGTTGTTTTATTTTGATATCTCTAAACTAGGAATACTTTTTTGTATTAAACATAGTCAGAGATATCGTCGTCGCTAAACTGGTCTTTGTATGTGTCGTTATTTTGCCATTTTTTCCTGATCTTCGCAGATGTGTTATGTCATAAAAAAAAAGCTAATTGAAAAAGAAAACGCAGAGGGAAAAGTACTGAAGATTAGATCTTATTAAAATCAGAGACTGATCAGTTTCATAAATTTTTTAAGCTTAGAAAAGAGGGGGGGCAGGCCATAATTGTGGGGGGTTTCATTGGTCCCTTCTTTTTCCCCCGGTAAATCGTCACTGTATGTAAGTGATAGGTGAAATATCGAAAGAGAGGTTCGGAAAGCAATTCTGTTATTTGCTCAAATTTTTGGAAGTGTGTCAGCCGATAACTTACCAGCACGCCCTCGTACCTACGTAGGTATGCATGTCTTAAAAAAGAAAATCTTGCATCAGATAGAGAGGCGTGGAGAAATCTGATTTCTGTTGAAGAATTGGAGAACAACGGTGCTGCGTATGCTGAGCTGAAACGAACAGGTAGATAAATGGAAGATATCAATATTGTTTCCGAGAGCGACACAAAGTAGACCCCCCTCTCGTGTGATGGATTTGACTGTGTCTGCTTCTCAAGGAGTGGCCTACTCAGCCCCAAGCCTAGACACACGGAAACACCTCTCTCTACCAGCAGGACCTTTCGGGCAGCATTGTAACAAAATGTGTTGGTCAGCCAATGGACTCGCACAGCCCCATAAAACTAAAGATCCAAATAAACAGGTTACTGTTGGAAGACATTGCCTGTATTCAACGTGGAATGGCTCGCAAGTCACTTGCGGATCTTCCAAAATCGGATCCTTCTCACTCCTGTTGGGGAAACCCCTCCCTGATTGGCCAATTGCGGGTTTGTGTTAAATAACCCATAGTTGGATATTTTGAATTCAGAGTTGTCCTTCTTCTAGACCAGTTGCCAACCAACTCTATAGGACCCAGTCTTGTCTTGCTATTTTAAACACAGCTGGAAGGAAACGGATGGATTCATAACTTCCCCAAGAGTAATGTAATGTAACGAACTCGACTGGAATTCGAACTTGTCTTTCCGATTTCTGAATCCGAGCTTCTGTCCATTATCCTATCGTGCTTCCATGCGGAACCATTTAAGACATCATCAACATGGAAATCATCCTTGAAATGTTCATTTTGGAGTTATGAGTCCTGGGGTCGGTCTCACTCGGTGACGAATCGACTTTCACCATTGATGTATTGCGTGGGGAAATAGAAATAGCTCGGTCGGTGTCCAAGCGCATGGTTAGACCTTAAAGGGTGAGGGACCGAGTCCTTTTCAGGACACCCTTAGGAGTGAAGGAGTTCTAGGAGAAAACTATGTCTCTCTCTCTCACTCTCTCTGTCTCTCTCTCTGTCCCCCCTCTCTCTCTCTCTCTCTCTATATATATATATATATATATATATATATATATATATATGAAAATTTCTCAGAGTTACCCTGTAGAAAAGACAATATTTATAAATATACATGGCAATAAGAAAACCGTAGTTATTGCTGACGCGTCATCAATAACTACAGTTTTTCTATTGTCATATATATATATATATATATATATATATATATATATAAATAAAAATGGCTAAATTTGAACAGAGAACGATATATATATATATATATATATATATATATATATATATATATATATATATATATATATCTGTGTTTCAAATTTAGCCGAACAGAGAACAGAGAACGATATATATATATATGTACAGGAGGGTGACACAATGTCACCCTCAACAAAATTTTTCAACCAGGCTAAGGTGCCAGAAATAGTCTGAAAACAGTGGTGGAGACACAGGGTTTCACAGGTGGGCATATGACCACACCCCCCGAAATAATTTATGACCTCCCAGTTTGGTCCCCCCGTCAGAAATTTTCTAATAAATTGTCGGGAAAATTGTGAGTAGGAAAAATAGCAATGTTTTCAGTTTTCATGTGTTTCAGTTGCTACAATCTTGGTTACTAACAAGAGACATTGTTGTAACATTTTATATCGGATGATATGGTGTTTTAACTCTGCATCATTAATAACAACAAAGCGAAATACGAAGCCAAAAGTGCAACAATTTCAGTCTTGCTTGTGTATCAATTCGCTGAGATACAATTTTCCATTGAGTGAGCGATATACTTTTGAATATATCTACTAGTGTTGGGACGATTAATCGGAATCGGAATCGAGAATCGGAAAAATCGGAACTTTTTGGGGTATCGGAAACAGTATCAGAATCGGAAAAATTTGTGCCTATTTTCCGATTCCAAAAACGATTCTTTTAAATTTTTAACATAATTTTCCATTATTGGTACTAATGATAAATATTTATTGTTTTTAAATTATCACTAAAACTAAAATCATAATAACATCAAAATACAATGTAAATTTATTTTACTTGTATAAAGAAAAACAAAAAAAAAAAAAAAAAAATTTGCATAAATTCTCTAGGTAACCTTTAAAAGAATGCAGTTGATTTACAATGTTCCGAAAAATGCTTAAAAATTAAATAGAACAAGAAAAATACTTTCAAACATCATTGATAATTAAATGGTACCCAGATAATGATGCAACGGAAAATTGGACATCGGAAAATTAGCAACAGAAATTACGTCAACCATGAGCCAGTCGAGACTGTCGGATCTGGCTGTGCTGTCCATTGAAAACGAGCTTACAAGACAAACCATTTTGCCGATGTCATTGACCAGTTTGCATGAAAACAAAAAAAACATTCATTCTAAGACCATAGTATCGAATGTCATTCTTTTGTGTATTGCCGTGTTTTGTATTTAGTTGTTCTGAAAGTGAACAGTTGCATTTTAAAAATCTTTTGATTTGAACTGATTATTTTGTGGTATTGGATTTTGTCTTGGATCATACATGTAAACAGTAACGTACCGGTCAGTAGAGTAAAGTAGAGGTAGAGCATGTATGAAAATTTAGCTACAGCTAACCATTCAGCATAGGGTGAATCGGTACGCCACTGTGTGTTTGTATGAAAAATCAACATGTGTGTGCGTGGTTCATAGTAAAAACGGATACGAGAGATAGAAATTGTTTCTTACTGTTGGCGGTGTTGCTGTAGTCTGAAGTTTATCAACGCTGTCGCTTTTAATATGAGGTCATTAAGATTATCAGTGAGACTTGTGTGGAGTTTGGTGACAGCCGCGTGTATCCCTGTTTGGGAACGGATTTCGTATGTTTTTATACACTTTTTTGTAACAAAATCGGCTCCAGAATTAAATTATTTATTTATTCCTAATTGGCCTTAAAAGGGCACGTGGTATGTCTTCAACTACGTCCATACGATATTTGGTTGGTATCTACCTAAAAATAATGATGACTAATACAACAAACATTCTGATTTGTAATCTATGATTTTATTGGTGTGTTTTAAGATGTTTTCTTGAGTGTGATTGGTTTATAAATATTGTATTTGATATTTTAGTGGAGACGACACTTATATACACATCTACGCCTCTGTGAAAATTACCTCAGTTGTCCTTTTAGGGCGGTAGGAGAACGATTGTAGCCCAATGAAGATTAAAGAAAACACATCTGCTGAGATTAATACTCAAAAACTTTTGTGCCTTGACCTGTGGTTGAGGAAGTTGTGTATCTTATACTAGAGTTATTGGTAGTTGTTTGAGGGAAGGTGAAAATCTAGTATTTCTCACACTGTTTAAGATCGACGTACTATTGGAGGATCGTTACAACATAAGCTTCCCCACTAAATTTTCTGCCACTTGGTCTCGTACGTTCGAGAAAATATCAAGTGGCGTTAGTGGTCATTGTTGGAACTCAGGTAAAAACTGAGATTTGCAAGGAAGCGGGTATGAATTCTTAGCTCGAAAAATTACCGCAGCTACCCTTTTATTAAGTCTTAAGGGAAAGTTATCACATAAAGTGCTCGTCTTATCCGCGGTTTTAATTACACGCGGCGAACTTCTGAAATAATCAATCCATAAGTTTTTGTTTCTTTTTATCATTTCACCCCAAACAAAGCGATAATGCCACTTAAACGCAAACGGTTACTGAGAGTGAAAGAAAATGAGAAAACTTTAGTGAGGAGAAAGAACAATAAAAAAAACAGAATTCCGAAAGACAGAAAATGGCGATTAATTTTTTTTTTTTTAAATGTTGTTATTCCCCCACCTCCCCAGACAAATTGTACCAATGGAAACTAGTTAGGACTTCATAGAGACTTGAGGTATTATGGTGACTGTAGTAAAAATGGTAAGTAAGAATGTATTGTTTTCGTGTAAAGAATATTTGGGGTCAGTAATCGTGGCTAGCTAAGTTTAAGATAAGACGGATTGAAGACCAGCCTTCCTCTATCCCCACTATTGGCCTTGTGCCACATTTTTGCACTAAAACAAAAAAATATTACTTTTCTTCTAGACTTTATGAATTTAAGTGCAGTACTAGATCAGCGTCAAACTCTCATCATTTTACAATTGAAATGGCTAGAAGTAACGTTAATTTCTATGCTAACAGTTTCTTCTATCGCACTTCTTGCTTGTGCAACTTTCTTCCGGTCTCTTGCTTCCCAGTCAACTTTGATCTTCAAAAATTTAAATGCAATGTCAATCGTTATTTTCTTAATTCTATTCTTAAATGTTGTTCTTTTATTGTCTTTTCTCCTTAATAGTATATTTTTGTCATATTCTCTAAAACTCAGTAACTCCATTTGCGTCTTAGTAACTTTATTGCCTTGATTGGAGTGAAATTATTAAAGAAACATTGAAAATCCTGAAATCTTTCAAAAAGTAACTGTTAATTTTAATTATGAGTTTTACGAAATCAATTGAAATCAATTAAAATTTCAAATTAAAATTTCAAAATACATTAATAATAATGGAACATTATAACGATACAAAGAGATCATGTTAATTTAAGGAAGCATATTAATTTAAAAAATCATTTTAAAAAATTATATTTTAAATATTAATTTAAAATTTAAACTAGCATTCACATTTACAAATTTTATAAATTTTAGACTTTGTTAAATTGCCTAGATGCAAAATCTAATATTTTATATTTTCATAATGCGTTTTGTTGAATAAAAATTAATGTGTAAAGACATTATATTTATATTTTAAAATACTTTACATTTTATTCAAAAAAAAAATTATAATTGCTAAGGGGGAATAAACTGAGATAAATATTTCAGAGTTGTTTCCCTTGTATTATAAAAACTGTTAGTAAGTTTATTACCGTGAGACTCAACGCCGGAACAATAAGTCTTTCGTATATGAAGACAAAATTACTGATCACTAGAACTTATCCCAGTTCCTTTGCATTGCAAATCGAATTTGAGTGCCTGGCTTCCTATTTATGATATCAGCACATTGGCATCTGTAATATTTGGACTTTTTAAAATGTTATTAGGTTGGTGCAAAAATAATGATGTAATAATGTCGTTTTTTGACCTTAAAAATACGTCAAAAACGACATTATTACGTCATTATTTTTGCACCAACCTAATATTTTTTAAAGGGCGTTTAAAAGAGTTAATTTTTCTCCATATTAAAATATGTACGTTATGGACATTCGAATATTTAGTTAAAATTAAATAATCAAACATTATCCCAAACTGCATTATGCGCATAGTTATCAGACGCCGGTCATAATCATCCCTTTATCGCTAAAGAAAAACTACCTAAAAATTCAATTTGTAAGTCAGACCTTGTCGCTGCTTGACGATTGCTTCAACCCTAAGAAGAAGAAGCCGCGCGCAGTAGCAGTAATGAGAATATTTAATTATTGATTCATTCATTTTCTACGGCTCATCAACCCTTCGCAGGTAATTTAAAGCCAGAAAATATATTTTTTTAGATTCTAAGAATTTTTAGGTGAAGAGATAACAATGATTTAGTGATATAAGTCTTACTAATTAACCCATAACTGGTGTGTGTGGATTTATACCTTTCCCAAAGATATTGCGTGAATATAACAAACCCAACTTTAATTGGATATCGGCTCTCTTATTAACAATTCCGAGCCATTATCCATTACACCATCCTCACATCCACGCTTACAACACCTGGTATTCCGAATCAGTCACCAGTTTAGGTACTGGCTAGGTCCGATGTTGCTCAAGCTCTGTGATCTTATGGAAAACCAGTGTTTCAACGTGATGTGACCGTAAGCCTTGTAAGTTCTCTTGTTGGTCAGCACGACACGTATGTATGACAGTTGTAGGTTGGTCAAATTCTGGCCAAAGGAATGAATAGACAAAGTCAGGCGAAGATAAAAGGCGCTTGTCAAAGGAAGTGTCAGGATCATACGGGAAATGGTGTTTCAACTTAATGTGGCCGTAAACCTGAGGATATTTAAAATAAATCTTGAGAAAATTCCAAGAACCTCTCACCAGCAATCAACTGAAAAGGTTATTGTAGAAGATGACCATAGAACATAACTTCAGCTTATTCTATTAAATCTTGGGGGTTATTTTGTGTTTGTTTTATGGCTGTGATAGGAAAAGTACAAGTTGTAGACGACATAAATTTATAAGAATCTAAAAATGTTCTGTTTTGCAATGTATTCGACACTGCTTTCAGTTTTAACAAATTTAGTATAAAAGAAAAGGAAATTTACCACAGAACAGGCTGCGCCAGAGGTAGTTTCACATAACACCGCCAATTGCTACAAAACCAAAACATCAACCTGAAAACTCGAGTCATATTCTTAATTAGCCTCGTCAGATCGAAACTTTCATAGTGATACCATGCATGGTGCCAAACCCGTTTAGATATATCTAAAATGTATTTGAGCTAGTGAAGCCTGAGGGTTTGGGCAAAGACCATCCTTCTTTGGACTGGCGCTACAGAATCACAAAGAACTGTGTCAGATAACAGAAACCACATCACTTAAGGACTACCAACAGCAGCAACAACTAAAATGAATAGCACGTATAACTCGAAGAGAAAATAATGACAAAATCAAGATGTTGACATTCCACACTATTTGAAATAAAAGGTTAGAAAGGAAACCCCCATCAATAAATAAAAAAAAAATAATGATAAACCTAAAGTCTTATAATTAGCAACCTAAAACTTAAGTTACCACTTTAATCATTAATAAAAAAATATACTTAACTTAACAACTAAATACAATTTTCAAGAAAGCCATAGAATGTTGAAAAATTAACAAGAACAGTTTGAAAAACCAGATGTTAAATTTGTTACAACTGAGAGAGAGAGAGAGAGAGAGAGAGAGAGAGAGAGAGAGAGAGAGAGAGAGTATATAAAACTAATAAAGAGAGAGTAAAAGAGACAAGAAAAAAAACAACGAAAAGGTGAAATAACAATGACACTCTACACGGATACACATACGCGTAGGCGGGTGCAAGTGCGCACACGTATGCACACATTATCAAAGGGGAAAAAATCAACTTTGCACCTATGGAAAGAAAAACGAGAATATAAACAGCCAATTGCTGATATCCCCTGACGAGTGGATGGAGTAATTGCTGGAAGATCCGTTTACGAAACTCTAGATTCCGCATTACTTCAAATGAAATATTTTTGTTTCGAATACAATGTTTTTACTTTTTTTTTTATCATGTGGCACAACCTAATAATATTTTTTACAAACACTCTTAATGTAAACAGATACGAAAACTTATTTTTTAATTATAGAAAAAAAATTGTTTTAACCTTGCAGTTTAGGTATGAGAAAACTGCATAATGGTTATCGGACCATCCTCTGTTAAAACATTTGCTAGATATTTAAATTGTTGCTCTTATTTAATTTTGATATCTCCAATTTGTAATCCGCATGTTGGTTTGGTTTGTTTTACGACATATCAAACCTGAACGGCTTATTTAATGCCGACAAGATTTTTATTGCTGGTAATATATATATTTTTAAATTATATTGCTGGTAATATTTTTTCTTCAAAAATGTATTGCTGGTAATAATGTATTGCTGGTAATATTTTTTTCCAAAAATGTATTGCTGGTAATAATGTATTGCTGGTAATAATTTTTTTTTTTTTAAATTATTGCCGGTAATTGTTTTATAAAAATATATTGCTGGTATTAAAATCTATTTTTACACTTTCATAGTGTTTTGACCCCAGCTTGGGGATTAACTATTTGCCCATAGCTGAGACCCTAACAAATGCTACCACCCCGGAACCTGAGAATACCAGTAATTAAGAGGTGGTTCCCAGCTACTCAAATCTTCCTGAGCAGAGGCTTTGCTGTTGGATGTAGTTTATCGTCTTACCTAGGACGCCTGCATATTGGGCTCTTCCTTTTGCTGGCAACCATACATTCTATCTTCTTACAGTTGATTTTCAATCCTGTTTTTCTCGCTTTCCTTCGCTGTCTTATGCAGATGTTCTTGTAGTTGCTTTTCTGTGTCTGCTATCAAAACTGCCCCATGGTTCACAAATTCAACATTGCGAAAATATAAAAGTCATAAAATTATTTTGTTAGAAGTAAAGAAAACAGTGTTGGAATGTTATATCATATCTGTTGTATGGTAGTGAATGCTGGATAATTTCCTTTCAGATGAAGATGAGACTTGAAGCAAACAGAGATGTGCTTCTATAGACTGATGGTGAGAATACTAAACATGTTAACAACTAGGAAATAAAAAAAAATGTGAACTAGAAAGGTACTTATGTCTCAGACCAGAAAGAGACAGTTGACGTTTCTGGGACACATTATGTGGAAAGACGACTTGATTAATTTTATTAAATTGATCAAGCCGTCTTTCCTCACCTGACCGGGCGTATTGTGGAAGCAATGGACTAATTTAAAGAACAGGTGCAAATGGATGGCAGAGCTGGGAGAAGGAGGGTGGGTAACGAGTCAAAAGTTGTTTAAAGCCACAGGTAACAGGAAATTGTGAAGAAGAGCCAGGAATGTCTATATCATGAAGGACACGGCAAGTAAATTATGATGATAATTTAACTTTTTTCTTTACTAAAGACTGACTTATATACAAATAAATTCGTCATTTTTATTTTACGCATTTTAAACTTATACTTAAGAGCTACAAAGGACAGGAAATTGTGGAGAGCCATAATTGCTAACGTCCTGAAGGGATACGGCAATATAGAAGAAGAAGAAGACTTAATCAGTTTTTCCTTCGATGCGTTTTATTACAACGCTTTCAGCTGATAGATCCTTCGGCCCGTGGGAATTTAGAACAGAGAAGTTTCGAAGAAGTATTAAATCATATCCCGTTTTAACTTCATTTGTGATGAAGTAGTGATGACACTATCTTGATCGCTGAATTTATTTCTATTTATTCTGCTTAATTCGATTGTCTATTACTAGTATCTACTTGTTTCTTTGGGAAAAAATGGTTGGATATGGTGTGCGTGTCCTTTTCTCGTATCTGAAACATATGAAATGCCAACGAGTGATTAGAAGATCACAGTCTTAAATCGCAGCTACGAAAAGAACAGACACCCAATAGGAACAGAGATTTTCAGTCGCACTCACTACTGAAATATTGAAACAATTTTAAGTGACCCAATTACGAGGCAAAACGTGCCTCGCCTAAAGTTACTTCGACCATTTTCGAATTGACGTCAGAGAGCAGTTTCAGCCATTTTAATTGAAATAAGAAAGAACATACTATCACAGTGCAACGAAGCTGTACCATATTAGACACAGAACGATGAATATGTTTCTGTTAAAAATTCCAGGACTCAGAATAAACGGAAAGGATTTCACAGACGAGAAGATAAAAATTTCTAAATACTTCGAAGAAAAAGTTGCTGTAATTAGGAAGTTTCATACGTATTTAATTAAACCTAAACGCCATAGAAACAAATGAGTAATAATTAAATTCAAATGAATGAAAAGAATAAAAAATCCTAAGCAGATTTAAATTATTGCTTGCCGTACAGATGCGATTTTCAAACACTTTCAATCTATTCTTTCCTGACTAACTCTCCTACTTCTGAAAATAGATACAGTCGTTACTTCGCTCTCATTGTCTGGACAGGAAACGTCATTTTCAGAGCATGCATTGCCTATGTGTTTACTCTTTGTTAACAACGGCATCGTGCAAGTGGTATGATCCTGATCAAGATGACTGGCAGTGAGGATCAACATAGAGAGAGTTGCCAAGGTTATAGTTCGAAAGACAAGGAGAAAAGAGAGAAACAGCGTATAACATACCTAACACGCTTGTGTAAATGGATGGCAGAACATGAGCTGGGAGGAAAAGTAAAGGAACAAATACTGCTTCAAGAGCTACAAGAGATGCAAAGTTGTAGGGGGGGGGGCATCTTCTCTCACGTCCAAAACGGGCACGGACATAAAAGAAGATGCAAGCAGAAGAAAATCAGTAATTTTTCTTGAGGTGATAACTATTGCTTTAGCCTCTTCTTTGGGAGCGATCATGTCTCTCCACAAATTCCTATCCCTCGTAACTGCAAGCAATGTTTGTCTCCTTAATGTTCCTCCCACTTACTATTCTCCCATCCGTTTACACAAGCTCATTTTAAAATAAGCAATACCGGCAAGAGAAATAACCCTCCAGGTTTGGATGTGTTTAGAAGTTTTTTATTTTTTTTGCTATCGTATTAACTTTTGTTTAAGAACTCTGAGAAAATTCAGCCAACAGAATAGCACATTATAAATCAGAAGCAAAAGTTGCGCCTGAAGATTTCACCTCTACTACTTTTAAACGCATTGTTAAAAACAAGTTTTTAGGTGGCATAAGTTGTCGAGCTTCTTTGGGAGTAGCTTTTTTTAAAATCATTTCACCCCAAACAAGGCGATAATGCCACTAAGATGCAAGGGGTTAGTGAGAGTGAAGGAGAATTAAAAGACTTTAGTGAAGAAAAAGGATACTAAAAGAACAGGTATCAGAATGACAGAAGTTGAATTTAAATTTTTGAAGATCGTAGGTGGCAAGCATCCAAAAGAAAGTTCCACAGGCTAGAAGTGCGAGAAAAAAAACTATTAGCATAGAACTTATGGTTACATCTAAATAATTCAATATGCATCGATGAGACCTAGCTGCCAAACTAGTAGTACGTTTAAATTTATGCGGTTAATATACTAAGACAGAGAACTCATTAGAACAATTACAATGAAAATATTTATAGAAAATGCACAAGCAAGCCACGTCATGTCCGTGGTAAAGTGACTGAAGTCGCTATAACAGGTCAGGACTGATAAAATTACAGACACATTTTTGTATTTTTGTCGAGAATCTCTAGATACATTACAAGAGTACCAGACCAAAACATGGTAGCAATATTCAATGAATTGACGAATGGCAGATTTATAAATGTGCAAGAGCGATTCTTGCCAGAAAAAAATTGTCTGGTGCGAAACAGTGAACCAACTTTCCTAACAGCAGACTAGTCTCGTTTACAGTCGCTCTCTCACAGACGTGCCGTCGCTTCCCCCTATCTTTTCTACAAATACTTTCACGGTGACTGCTCCGACGAGCTACTTTTGCTGGTTCCCAAACTGCATGAATTTATGCGTGCTCTTCTACTTCAATAGCTTCATGTTTCGCACTTCCCGTCTGTGGAACACCCTTCCTTTTACTTGCTTCCCTGATAGCTATAATCTCCAACTATTCAAATGTAATGTCAATCGACATCTTCAGATGCCTTGATCTAATCCCCCGTCCTTGTCTTTATATTTTCCTCTTTCACGCCGCTTTACTTTTGCTCCCACTTTCTGTAACCCCTTGCGTGCTTGTGGCACTCCTGCCTTGCTTGGGGCGAAAAGTTAAAAAAAAAAAAAAATTACCATATATACTCATGTATCATGTGAGCTTTTATGATCATTTTTTATGTCAAAAACAGTGAGTCGCACTATACACAGGTAATATTTTGAAGAAGTTAAAAATCATGCAAAAGACAACACAAAACAATAAAAAAATGAAAAATAAGACGTAGTCAAAAGTTACATCAAAATTCGATCGGGTTAACATCATTATTTGAACTACGCAATGTGATTGGTCCTGATCTGGCATCTCGTTTACAGTCACTCTCTCACATACGTGCCGTCGCTTCCCCTTGTCTTTTCTACAAAAACTATCACGGTAAATGCTCCGACGAGCTACTTTCGCTGGTTCCCAAACTGCATGAATTTAAACGTGCTACTAGGTTGGCCTCTCAGTCCCACCCTTTCAGTCTAAACAGTTAAATATAGCCGTTTCTTCTACTCCACTAGCTTCATGTCTCGCACTTTCCACCTTTGGAACTCTTTTCTTCTTACTTGCTTCCCTTACCTGTTTCCAGTCCTTCTCTTCATCCTTTTCTATTTTACGCCTCTTTACTCTTGCTCCCATTCTCTGTAGCCCCTTGCGTGCTAGTGGCACACCTTCCTTGCTTAGGGTGAAAAGCTTAAAAAAAGACTTAGCAATTGATTCGATATAATCACTCCAATGCATGTTAGTGGTGGAAAATGTGAGACCTAGAGGACGTAATGAGTTGCACTCTTCGAGGTTAGCATCAGCCAGGCTGATGGAGCGGGAGGGATTTTAAAATGGTTCCCTATGATCAGGACCGGATTAAGACCTATAGGGGCCCTAAGCACTTAACGGATTTTGGTGACCCATACATCTGTGAGTAAATTATGCTAACACGGAGACATCAGCCGAGAACGTAAATCATGGAAATATCAGCTGGAAATAAATACAGAAGTAACCGAAGGCACATATGACCATCGAGAGAGGCTAATTTATCAGTTTCAACCCAGAACAATGCCAATGCCTTGGAAATCACAGTCTGAAAGAATCAATCGTAGCCACTGTCAACAGAACTGTGACCGGAAGTGGTCGTGTAATCAACAAACCAGCACGTTACAGACTTACATAAGCATATGGCCGGAAGAATGCCAAACAAACACGAGGATAGTCTACTTTTTTTTTCACCCCAAGCAAGGCGGGAAGCCACTAGGACGCAAGGGGTTAAAGAAAATTTGGAGCAAGATCAGATAGGAGTGATAGAGGAAAAGATGAGGAGAAGGATAGTGGATAGATCAAGGCAACTGGAGATGTCGATTGACATTACATTTGAATAGTTGGAGATTATAGCTCTCAGGGAAACTGGAATAGGGAAGAGAGTTCCACAGGCGAGAAGTGCGAGACATGAAGCTATTAGAGTAGAAGAGACGGCTACATTTAGGAGTTTCGACAGTGAAAGGGTGAGAGCGGGATGCCAGCCTCGTAGGGCGCTTGAATTCATGAAGTCTGGGAACCAGCGAATGCAGCTCCTAGAGCAATTGCCATGAAAGTATTTGTAAAACAGACAGAGAGAGGCGACGGCGCGTCTGTGAGAAAGTGACTGTAGACGAGATGCCAGAACAGGGCCAATTATATTGCATATCCGCCTCTGGAGCCTATCGAGAACCCCGAGGCAAACAGAAGGGGCACCAGACCATATATTGCAGCAATACTCCATGCAAGGGCGAATTGTCGATTTGTAGATCTGCAGGATCGATTCCGGGGAGAAAAATTTCCCGGCGCGGCACAGGGAGCCAACTTTCTTTGCGGTGGACGAGGCAATTGACTCAATGTATTTGTTCCATCTCAGGTCAGCAGTCAACGTGAGACCGATCAGCCGCAGAGAGTTGCTCTCGAGAAGTTGAGCGTCAGACATTTTAATGGAGGGCAGGGAAGGATCTCTGTGGTGATTAATAGAGAGCAGTTTTGTTTTTGAAGCATTAAAGTTGACCAGCCAATTCATGCCCCAGTTCACAACCGATTGGAGGTCCTTTTCGAGACGCACGGCCAGGTTAGTTTTGTCAGCGACACTAGATTTGTTTTTGAGGCAGGAATAAATTGTGGTGTCATCCGCGTAGATGCCAACTTGGGAATTTATGGCGTCAGGAATGTCATTTATGTAGATAAGGAATAGAGTGGGGGCTAGGATGGAGCCTTGAGGAACACCTGCATTCGTGGGATAGGAGCTGGAGGAGAATCCGTTGAGAACGACCTTCAATTCATGGTTTGACGGGAATTATTGTATTAGGTCAAACAATCGACCCGTAATGCCATAACCCTGGAGCTTGCGAAGAAGGCCGGCATGCCAAACCCTATCAAACGCTTTGGAGATGGTCTAGGGACACGGCACGACCTTCCCCGTTATTTTGAAGAGCTTGGTAGACAGTTTCAGTGATGGCCATAAGCACATCAGCTGTAGATCGGGCAAAGCGGAAGCCATATTACTTGTCTGAGAGCAGATCATGGGATGTAAGGTGGTTAACCACTTCGGTATTGATTAGGGCTTCGAAGACTTTGCCGAAGAGGGGTAGGAGACTGATAGGACGGTAGTTAGAAGGGTCAGAGGGGTCGACAGAGTTCGTGAAGACAGGAATAATCGAAGAGGACTTCCAGCAGTCAGGAAAACAAGATTCCTTGAGGCAGTAGTTATATAGTTTAGAGAGGGCGGGCGCCAGTTTAAGCGCGCATTTCTTCAAGACGATGGCTGGTATCCGATCTCCACCACTAGCCTTGTTGGGGTCTAAATTGGAGATAATGCCCAATACCAAAGACGGGGTTATGTGTAATCCACTCAATAGGGCCTCAGTTCTAAGAGGGAAGTCGGGTATGGGTACACCGGAAGAGTCGAGCGTTGAGTTGAATGAAAATTTACGAGCAAAGCATTCAGCCTTGTCGGCAAAGGAGGTCAGAACTTCGAACTGGTTGAACAAAGGAGGTATAGAGGGTTTGCAATTGTTCAATACGCTCTTGCAGAGACGCCAATAATCTTTCATTTTTATCTATTTTTTAATTCTTTATTTTTTAATCTTTAAATTTTATTTTATTTTTTTATTTATTTGTTTTTTTTTCTCCCCCTACTCGTCAGTGTGTGTTTTTTTTCTCCCCCTACTCGTCATAGTACACATTTTTGTCCTAAGCATTCTAACCTGTTTGATGGTTTAGTTAGAAATCCCTGTTCGAAAGAAAAAAAAAAAAAGAAGGAAAATTGAATGTCTTTGGCTTGATGCGAAAGTGTCTCGTCAGTATTCTCATGATATAGTTGGCCGAATCTTCTTACTTGATAAAATGTCTGAACTTAGAATTGTTTTCGCCGTTTCTTTCTCCTGTTCTTAATTTTATTGAAAGCATGTCTCCCAAGCCCATTATTTGGTGAGGGCGGAGGATTGGCCCTTGATCGTTCCCAAAAATGAATTCCCATGAAGTTAATTAGTAATACTAACTTATTCAAGAGGGGAGATGTGATACATTGAGTAAATACAAACCTCATTATCTCCCTTACTTCATTCCTTTATTAACCAATCGCAGTAAAGATTCACCGTGGGTAAGTTCTCTCCTCGTTCATAATGGCGCCCGACAGATTAAAATGTTCGACTTATTTCTTTATATGTGTACAACAACGTCATAAAAATTTCTGTAGTACCCCCTCCCCTTGATGTCCTAAGCACGTGCTTATTTTGATTAATGGGTAATCCAGTCCTGTCTATGATGACTGAAAGATAGCAGATACATTTTGGAGGGATTCAAATTTGCAAACCTTTTTTTTTGTCCCAGTTAATAACTGATTGAATGTCTTTTTTTAGAGAGAAGATCAATCCTATGACTGCTTAATAATACAAATAAGAAACAGTATTGAACCATAAGAGCAGAATGCAAAAAGGTCCATGTTCATTGCCAAAATTTGGTGAACAATTTAAAAACTGACAAGGTCCTAAATCTAAATCTATATCGCATGATAAAGATAATATTGTTCACAAATTCGCACACGCGTCTTATCAGTTCAAAGAATATTTACAATTTAGGGAAATCGCAGTTCGAATTCCACTCAGGTTCATTATATTCATTAACGGGCATGTGCACTTGGGAAAGGCATGAAACTACCTCTTCTCCATCCCAGCTATGGTTCAATTAGTCGGACTTGTATCAGTAAAATCCTTATTATCTAAAAAGTTCTTAAAATCTAAAAATAATTTCTGGCTTTAAATAACCTGCATAAGATTGATAAACCGTAAAAAACAAATCAATTCATCTTATTTGTGAGCAACACTGAACTGAAGCGTTTCGTAATATAACTAATGCGTTTAGGTTGTATTTGACAATGTCTATCACAATCTGTTAGGCAGAAAGCCATTTTTAAAAGCTATCCTTTGTAAAGAGTAAATTTCAATCATCCTCAACTGATGGGCACGTAAATTAACTCTACAAAATCACATTGCAAAGAAGCTCTAAATGACAAAACTGGCAGATTACTGTCACATCTGGCCTGATATATCTGCTATGTATTTAGAGATTCTTCATAAAGTCCAAAGAAGAATCTGCAGTGCTATTTGTCATCTCGGCTTCAGTCACTTTCCCACCACCGCAACGTAGCTTCTGTGGGCCTTTTCTATAAATATTTTCATGGTAATTGTGATGAGCATTCCTCTTTCGTACTCAAATTCTATGAATTTCAGCGCAGTACTAAATTAGCGGTAAGCTCTCATTATTTTACAGTTGAAGTGTCTAGATGTAACCGTAAGTTCTTTGCTAACAGTTTCTTCTCTCGCACTTTTCGCTTGTGGAACTCTCTCCTGACTTCTTTCTTTCCATTTAACTTTGTTCTTCAAAAATTGAAATGCAGTATCAATCGTTATCTTCTGTCTTTTATTGCTCTCTTTTCTTAATAATATTTTCTTTTTCTCATATACTCTCACGCCCAGTAGCCCCCTTGCGTTTTAGTGGCTTTATTACCTTGCTTGGAGTGAAATGATTAAAACAAGATTATTCATTCTATGACGCATTATTCATGTATAGAAGGTTTCCTTAATTCCTATTTTTCGCCTTGTCATGGAAATTATAAGGTGAAAAACAAGAATATTTTTATTCGTATCAGTGACTTTGAGATAGAGGTATGTATAGAAATTTTAATGGTCTCAAAAATGTACGTTCACTAGTTGTAAAAGTTATTCTTTAAAATAACAAATAAAATTTAAAATGTAATGAAAAATAAAAAAAATAAAAGTAAATTATCAACTTTCATCCACGTTTGTTTGCGGGATGAATATTGAAATTTACTTTTTTTAATGGAGTATGTATGTATGTATGTATGAAACTGTTGTTCTACCAGGGGCCAATTCACTCCCTGTGGAAGCAATTATATACAAATACAGATTGCGATGGACAGGCCATGTTATTCGTATGGCAGATGACAGAATGCCAAAACAATTAATGTATGGAGAATTGGAAATGGGAAAAAGACCGCAGCACAAGCCAAAACTTCGTTACAAAGATTGCCTTAAAGATTCACTATACAAATGCAATATTGGTTTAGATAAGTGGGAGATTCTAGCAGAAGAACGGGTTACTTAAAGAGCGGGTATTACTGATGGCGTCAAGATTTTCTACGAGGCATCACAAAAATATGCAGAACTAAAGAGAGGGATTTGGAAGGGATGAGGTGCCATCCTGGCCATGTGCCCAATGCAATTGGATATGTCTGTCCAGGGCAGGTCTGCTCAGTCACCAGAAATCACACCAACAGTCTATTGCATATGACAATTTTGTAATGGCATGCTTTGAACGCCTGACCTGCACTAGATTATGCAAGTCCAGGTCGGGCCTGACAAAGCATATGGAAAGACACATTGGAAGTGATGATGTTCAAAGACAGCTCGCACCACCCAAAGATGATTTGACATGCCATATATATAACAAGAAATGCAGATCGATGACTAACTTTGTGAGACATTGTCGCTCCCACAACAAATGAATGCAGTGTTGCGGGGGAGTTTAACTGATGGACTGTAAATGTCAGTGATGGTCATACTCGGTTTGTGAGTTGACAACCACTATACACTATGCATGTATGCATGTATGTATGTATGTATGTATGTATGCATGTATGCATGTAAGTATGTATGTATGTATTCATGAAATACACTATGCATGTATGTATGCATGTATGTATGTATGGGCGCATGGCTAAGTGGTTAGAACGTTCAAATCTCGCCCCGGTTGATTTGTCAGAAATTAGACTTCTGGAGGGGGCGATCCCGGCGTGCGGCACCTTTCGAAAGTGCCTGAAAGCCATACCATCGGTTGACCCAAGCCTTGTGAGTGAAGTTGGGTAGACGGAACTCTTGGGAGCCGTTTATAGCTGTGCTAGCACGAAGTCACAAGTCATCGTGACCGAGGGTTTGAATGTGCTGGCCTTGTTCAGATTGTTGATCACGATAGATAACACGCTCTCTCCCAGAAACGGCAACTAAGGTCTGCTCAGTATAGTTTTAACGGAGTATGTATGTATGCATGTTGCAGTTGCAGTATAAACCACAGATTGGCTGTGCCTGAGCGAGCGTCTGCAATAGGGATGGCTAGCCGCCCTAATAGACGGTCATCCCCGAATACGAGCGGCCAGCTATTATGTGTGCATGTATGTATGTATGTCTTTATCTATCTATCTATCTATCTATCTATCTATCTATCTATCTATCTATCTATCTAGTCAGGCTCGGAGAAGGACTATTCTGAATACGAAAGTGTGGAAGAAAGCTATTTTTTCTCAAAAAAATCTCATAGCTATTCACAGATAATAAAGAAAAGGAATATGTGGAGAGCTATGATCGTCTACATCTTCAAGTGCCATGTCGCAAAAAAAAAAAAAAAATGTGTGTTAGAAAAAAAAAGAAAGAAAAGAAAATAATAGAGCAAAATGCTTCGGACGACTTGTGTAAGAAGATCATGTATAGTAATGAGTAACAATGAAAAGAAGGTTTGCCAAATCTTGAATGTATCTGTGCCAGCAGAACATAGCCTGAAGAAAATAGAAAACGGGAAGCAAAACTTCACTTAGGAATTGTGGAAGCCGTAGAAAGAAAGGCTTCTGGTTTATAATAATTGACGCACTTTGAACTGTGTCAAACACACAAAAAGCGTTACTGGAGGAATTACAGATTTGATAGTTAGGGTTGTTACTGCTCAGACCAAATTTTAAGTCTTCTTAGTTTTCTTCACCGACAATCACCAAACATCAACCGTAAAACGAAGATTAGCGGACTAATTCCACTGACACTGGCGCGGATGGATTTTATAAGTACGTAATTCGACGGTCGGTTGTAATAGAATAAATAAATCTTATACAAACTTGAAAAGTGCATTTGAGTAACAGGGTTTGTTTGATTGGTTTGCTTTACAGTTTGTCAACCCTTTGTTGGTTATTTAAAGCCTAAATATATTTCGGGTAGTAGGAAGTTGTTTATGGTAACCAGTGTTCCCAACTGCGCCCCGATCCAAGTACTGACCGGACACGACGCTGCTTAACTTCAGCGATCAAACGAGAATCCGTGTCTTCATTGTGATTCGACTATGGACTGTGCGAATATTTGGATAGAAAAGTCGAAAGATATGTGGATTTTTGGAAAATAACGTTTTAAGAAGCGAAGTCAAATTTTTGCGAAACTCAGAATTGAAACAAAATATGAGATTTCGATAACCCCAAAACGAGACCGTAAGTCACATCATGGTTGGGCAAGGTCCTTATCGATTTTCTAAGAAAAAAAACATACTGTTTAGACTTGCACGTTTACTGGAGTTTATTCCAAAAATCTGACTGACAAGAAAAACCCAGAATAAACAAAAAAGTAATCGGTATTTGATTATGGTTCCATATCAATATTTTCTGTAGTGTGGTATGTATTTTTTCTTTAATAAATTCAACCCAGTACAAGTTCTAAGAGGCACACAATGTTGATAACGATTTACCTTAGACTCGAAGAGATTAACATTGTTGCGTTTTGGCAAGCATTCACGCCGGAGTCTGGTTCACAAAGTAGGTGTTTTCGGGAAGAAGCTTTCGAAGTTGAACGCCCATCTTACCACAGTAATACACAGGGAATAAAGATGATTCAATCCTGCGGACACATCGGAGACATCTCCTACTTATTACTAGGGATCGATTGAAGGTAGGTCTCCTAAAATCTTCAGCATTCTGAACATTACTATTGACTCGTATCTCCCTGGTGTCAGTTCATGCCTTCTTTTTTTCTGTATATCTAAACTAAGGAGGCATGTGGTTAAATGGATAGCGGTTCGGATTGAGAAATCGGAGACCCGAGTTCGAATTCCAGTAGAGTTCATTACATTGGGAAAGGTATAAATTCATCTCTTCTAGCTATGGGTAAATAGCAGGATAGACTGTGTTCTATAGTCTTGGTTGGCGTCTAGTCTAGTAAAAGGAAAACTTTGAATTCAAATCAGCCTGCTGAGGGTTGGGCTCCGTCAGGCTATTCTGTCCAGGAAACACCACTGTTGCAACGGCTGTATTATGTGTGGTGCCCCTTCGACCCTAATGAGTGATATCTAAACTATAATTATAAGCTATACATTTGCAAAGTGAAAATTTAATTGAAATATATTGGAAAGTTTTCACCTGCAATCAAGAAAATATCAAATTTAAGGAAAATGGTCACAGTGCATAGAAAAAAAAAGGAAGGGTCAGTTTAAACTTGAAACCAGGAAGATATGTGTTAAACACCCCAAAGCTTCTCCGATTTGAACATGTTTAACTTTTTTTTACAGAGCCTATTGTCGAACATATTTTCGAGTTTTAATGCTCTTCACTCAGCTCATACAAAATCCATGTATACAACTTTAATCTTCTTTCCAATTCTATTCAAGATGGCCGCAATAGTTGTTTAACTTGTGGAAAGCTGATTTGAAAGATTACGTAGAACTGTGCGTGTGTCATGACCAAAAGAATTCTTTAATGTGTCGCCTTCGTTTTCTTACGATCTTTATTGTCTTCAAAACTTTCATCTCTACATTGGCCGTTCAATAACACACTTACAAATGAATACGTTACTGATGCTCTTTAGCTAACACCTTCCACAATTTAGTGTTCAAAACTTTATAGGTTTGAACTTGGCTTGTGTCGAAAACCTTTACGTTGCATCACAGCTAATAAAAACTGGATTTATTCCAGGTTCGATTCCCCGGCCCTCTCTCTTTTTTATTTCCCGAACTTCAGTTTTTATTTATTTGATAGATTTTCCCTTGTTGATCCACGAGGTTTATTGCGTAAACCTGTTTTATAAAAATTGATTTTGAATTTCACTATTAAAACCTTGGAATTTCCTTCCTTTCTTGTTATATATCAACAAACTCTCCCGTATTTGATTGCGTAAAAGACTCTCTTCTTCCTTAAAACATTAGAATTTCACAAATTTTAATAAATGCCAAAAAGAAATTAGGAGTGTTCTAATTAAATCAATCAAAAGTTATAGATCGAAACAGCATGCTCTATATGTGTAACTGATTTCCTGGCAAAATCCTTTCGTTATTTGAATCACAAAGAAATATCAGAAGTTAAAGATCGCAAGTATACATTCCCACAGACATTTGCAGTTAATATAGTTTCTGAGTTCCAACTAAAGTTCTGGCAGCGTTTTTCTGATCTTGGCGCAAGTGTAAAAGAAACAATTTCCATATTTTAAGATCTATTTAACAGCGCATTAAGGTGCTTCTGTCCCGCCTTCAACCGAAAGGTGTCCATTCATAATGCAACGACTTACTAAACAGGCGAATATCTAGAGAATAATCTAATAGAACTTTATAAATGTTTTCTAATATGCTTGGTTAAAATCCTGTAAGCGGATTGCTACCAATATTTTGTCGTATCTGCCTGTGCGAAAATGGATTTGAAACATTAAATGCATAAAATCGAATCAGAAATCAGCAATAAAATATAAAACATTTGCATGCAATATTTAAGACTGAGAACTCTAACTTTGAACACAAATTAAACTAAATCTCCCTCTCTCTCTTTCTCTCTCTCTCTGGGATATATATAATAATGGACTCTCCCGTCGGTTTCGACGTATGAGGATCTGACAGCTTAGTTGATTCACTTATGAAATTTTGTGCGATAATCTTAAGTGGCATTTAAGAGCCGCTAGTGATTTACAAAGGTGGCCACATATGGAGCAAGTGTGAGGATTGTGAGATGAGATAACTCTTAGATTGGCTGACCTTTTAGATCTTGCTCTCGCTTCTTGAAGATGACTCAGACAAGCAGATTGAAAACTGCTGAGTCCACTAAAACACGTTGATCTCCGTTCTACCCGCTCCAAGGCTAAGCGCTCAAGGGTGTTATGTGGTATATTGACTGCTGACATATATATATATATATATATATATATATATATATATATATATATATAGATATATATCTGTCTATATTTCTGAGATGAGGTATTATATACATTATTTAAATTATTCGGACTATTGTCCTCATCTTTGTCGCCATATTTATCACAACGTTTCGGCCGTTGTACGCTCCGGCCTTCTTCAGGTGGTTGGAATGTCGAACTGAACCCTTTACTACGCTCACCGGGGTAGACTGTTCTAGTTCCACGTGCCTGTGCTGTCCTGTGCCATGTGTCATTGAGGACACATGGCACAGTGGATAAAAGCGTTGGTTAGATCCAGTGACAGGACCCAAAGAGTGTGAGTTTAATACCCGGTTAAGGCAGTGGAGAACTTTCAGAGGGAAAATTAGCAGGAGATAACTGATAACTGACATCCATCAAACATGGCACGTGGAACTAGAACAGTCTACCCCAGTGAGCGAAATAAAGGGGTCAGTTCGACATTCCAACCACCTGAAGAAGGCCGGAGCGTACAACGGCCGAAACGTTGTGATAAATATGGCGACAAAGATGAGGACAATAGTCCGAATAATGTAAATAATATATATATATATATATATATATATATATAATAAATTCTGATTCCCGTCGACGCAGCATCTAAAATAGCCATACATTGACCGATCAAAACCAAATTTGGGGAGAATTGCAAACAGGTAATGGGGTACAAAGTACAGTTGGTTTTACGAGGGTGTGTACCTTGGTACAATAAATTTCATTCATTTTGGGGGAAAAATTAAATGTTTTATAATTTATCATGCAAAATACTCTTCTATTTTAAAATCAGTTTAATAATTAACATAAATACTTATTTATTAAAAATGTAATATTGTTTTTTGCATATCTTTTCTTTAAGTTATTATTTTGTAAATCTCGATAAAAATGTTAGCGATGACTTCATCAATACTAAATACTGTGAGAATTTCAATACTCTGACGCGTGTGGCAAAAAAATCAAACAATATATATATATATATATATATATATATATATATATATATATATAAAAATTCTGTGACTTCTGTCAGTTCATGCGTGCGTCCTCACACCCTCTAAGAGCCATACATTGACCGATCAAAACCAAATTTTGGGGAGAAGTGCAAACAGGTAACGGAGTACAGTTGGTTTTACTAAGGTACTTAAAAAGCATGAAGTAGGGTTTTTGTCAAAGTACTTTTCCAAACAAATCAGCTTATTTAGAGTTTGTATATCTCGGCAAAAAAAATGTTCGTGATACCTTCAACTATACTAAATACTGTAAAGATTTCAACACGCGTCAGCATGTTGCAAAAATATTTTAATGATAAAAAAATATCCTGACCTTCTCATTAGTAGACATATACGGATACTGGGCTCTTTACCGTTCGTTCAAATTCATTTTCTTTTCTTTTTTTCTTCTTCCATTGTTTCAACTGCTACTCTATCCAGCCAGTCATTTTGCTTCTTGATTTTCCACTATCGTTTGTTGACAGCACAAACGACATTCGTTAAAGACGTGTTCCGTTACTATTTTTGAACGCCAATTTAAAAACGTGTAAGGATTGGTGGATCACAGACTGATGGAGTCTGCAAATTCCTTACGTTGTTCTAGCTACTCCAGAAGGTGTTGTCTCGGTTTCAATCATTGTTCTGTGAGTATACACTTATTGTATCGGTTGTCTCATTTTAAGACCTTGGCGATCAAGGCTATCCACAATTTCCCGTCCTTTGTAGCTCTTAATAAACTTTGTCTTTTTGTGCCGAATCTTGTTCCGTCATCCATTTCCACAAGCTCGCTAGTTAAGTTATGCATTGTTTTACTCTGTCCCTGTTTCCTTTAATCTGTCCTGTGATTATCAAATTTTCCAAGACATCTTTCCTCATTATGTGCCCTATAAATTTCAACTGTCTCTTTCCGATTCGAACTACGTGTCCATTTTGTTTCTATCGTTTCTAAAACTTTGTCGTTGCTCACATATTCGGCCCATGATATTCTTAGCATTCTTCTGTAGAAACATATTTCTGTTGCTTCAAGTCTCTTCTTCATTTATTATTCACTGCCATATAGGAGGACTGATATTACGTAACAGTTCAGAACTCTTTTTTTTTGTTTCTAACGAAATAAGGAATGGCCAACATTTCTCATTCCGATGAAATTTTATTGCTAAAGTATGCCAAGAATACTTGGATGACTATACATTTATTTCTACAACCAAAATCTACTTTACAAGATTCTTTGTAAGATAGAAAAGCCTTCTTTAAAGGAATTTGGTTTTGTATCAGCAGAGCGTGATGGGCATCGTTTCCCAGCAAATCCAGAGATTTCAAAATGGACACATTCTATTTTCGTACAAGTTTAGCTGTTGATTTAAGAATTAGCTTTGTCACACTGACGGTCAATACATGTGTTTGTAAAAAAAAACGGAAAACGGTATTATATTGGCTGGTACTTGGCCTTGAATATATGAAAACCAATGGTCATTAATCACTGACCTACAGCAATGAGTTCGTTATTATCCAGTTTTTTGAAAGTTCCGAGGACGGACAGCGATTACGTCGAATGTTTTCTTCGAACTGATAATTCATTTATTGATTCTATGTCGGAACAAAACCTCTGGCATTTGGAATTCTTTGTGGCTCTCACAGAATTCTTCGTCTTTGAGTGGTTTTGTGTAGATATAAAAACACATGACCCATGCTATCGGTGGAAACCTATTTATTCGTCTAACGGGAGATGATAGGGGCGGGGAAATTGTTGTTATTACGCAATCTTATAAGATTCTATTCCTAATGCAAATAAAAGAAAAAAAAGCTATGACATACTCAGTGTGCTATGCTGGGTAATTTCTGTTCATGGCTTCTTTTACAACTATGGGTATCACGTAGCAACACCCATTTCCTCTCTAATCAACTAGGTCATGCGTCATGAGATTAATCTTTAACTTGACCTATTCTTGGGAAAATTCTCCAGCTTTCCTAACAAGTTTAAATTCAGGGTTGTTCTTCTCCTAGACTGATTGCTATTCAAGGCTAGAGATCACAGTCTATCCTTCTATTTAATCCATAACTGTGAAGTGTTGTGAAGAGACGAGCTCATGCCTTTCCCAAGGGCATTTTTGTAAAGTGAACGAATCAGAAACGGCGATAATTTGAAATCGGCTTGTCGAATCCAGTTTCCACGTCGAATCCAGTTTCTCTACACCCTCAACTGTGAAACCTTAGGTTATTTCCAGGTTCGATTCCCAGCCCCATCTCTCTCTCTCTCTCTCTCACTCTCTCTCTCACTCTGTTGATCCTTTTTTATCCTAGAATTTCAGTTCCACAATGTTCACGGCGTAGACCTATTTTATAGAAATTGATTTTGAATTTCGCTATCAAAACATAGAAATTTGTTACCCTCTCTTATTATACGTGAAGGGTGGCCAAACTTGCTTAATCTAAGAGCCACATATGATAAAGTTTAGATGTTTGAGAGCCGCAAGACATGAACAAAATTTACACAAACGTTTTTTTTTTTTTATATACACATTAACATTAAACTTACGTTTTAATCCAAGGGGTCTCAGTTCCCAGTAAATAATTATAAAGCTTGAAATTTTTCTTATTTGCCTTTTATATTAACTGTGATGAAAAAAGAAGCTCAGCCAACATATTTCCACGAGCCGCATATTAATGGTCAAAGACTGCATGCGCCTCGTGAGCCGCTGTTTGTCCACCTCTGTTATATATCAACATACTCTAATGCATTCGACTGCGTAGAATACTCTCTTCTCCCTAAAAAAAAAACATTAGAATTTTATAAATTTATAATAAATGGCTGAAAAGTAATGTTTTAAACTAAGCTCTATAAGAAACATTGATTAAATGCCAATAACCTTCGATGTATCCTCCAATAATTTTTTCTTAATATTCCCTGTGAAGTGTGTATGTGGGTCTTATACGCCACCAAATACAGTAAAACTGTCGGTTTTGACGCTTAGTCTCTAAAAAACCAAGATATCCCTTCCATGAAACTTTATTAAAGAAAACATATGCGCTGTTCAGTATTACTTGAAGGTAATAAAACTTACATTAAAAAGAGCCCAGAAAGCAAATAATTATTCACTTTTTATCTCCGTAAGTATTCGGTTCGAAATTCCGGAAAGGTTACAAATTAATACAGTCCGGAGAGTATAACGGCCGAAATTTTGCGATAATAGCAATGACGATGATGATATTAGTCCCAGAAAATCAATATCTAATAATGAATATCAGATTCAGACAATATATTGATTTTTGAATATAATTTCCTTTCTCGTCAATACACATAATTTAATATTTTTATCTTTTTGGACATAGTGTATTTTTATTAATATTAGGTCTTCTATCATTTTTTTTTTTTTTTGTTATCTACAGTTTGAAGCATATCTTTGACAAGTATTTTACGTATAGATATTGTTATTCGAAAGGGTAACGGGACTTGTGACCCTATTATCATTACCAGCCCCATCACTGTACCCCTCTTGTGATACACTCGGGATCCCTTAGTCATACGATGAAATTTATGGATATGACAGAAGCAGTTTTTTTTTCACCCCATTTCTTTTTTGTTGACGAAGAAATAAATAACTATTCTTGATATTAATTCAACTTTATACACGGATAAAAAAAAAATTCTCACAGCTATAAAAAATATAATCGAAAAAACACGCTGGGAAATCAATCTATGGTCTCAGAGGTGACAGTGAATAAAATGAATAAATATCTAAGGACATTGACTTGAGATGGGTGCAAGGCGGGTCTGTTAGGAATGCGAGTATGCTGTACTCAAACAGGGTTGAATAATTACACTTGTATCGCAACTTTTATGATGCAATATTATACTCTGAAAGAAAAGCTGTTGGAATATGAAAATAGATACATTAGCGTGCAAGCGGTATTGGGAGCAGCAGGCGAGTACATGCATGTATTTATCGGCGAGGGGGCGGAGTTTATCGCACATGACACAGTAGCACACCATGCAAATTGGTAGAAAATAGAATAACATATCTTTTCATTATTATTACTAATATGAAATTACTTTGGAATTGTAATATATCATTCAGTTGCGAAATATGTAATATTTGTATAACATAAATAAAAATATAAATATATGTGTTATTAACTTTCCTTAAGCGATCTTTCAAGTTTCTAAGTGGTGTTCCAAGTAAACTCACTACTTCAGGAATTACTTCAAGAGTAATGTTCTATAGCTTCTTTAAATCTATATCCTGGTATTTTTTTTAAAAATCATTTTAGTTTCTTTGGAGTACCCTTTTGTATTAATAATTTGTCAATTTCTACTTTCCTTATCTATCACCATATGGTCGGATCTTTGTGTTTCAATCTGTTTGGATCTAGAAAATCTATAATTATTAAATCTACTTTTACCGTTATGATTGTTGAGGATTAAGGTAATATTCCAATTTTTTTCATACTGAGTTTTAGAATATTATTAAGCATGGGAGAAATTCTTTATTATTTCTATTAACCTTATTATTATATTCTGAAATTCTGTGGCAATAAAAAAATATACACATTAGTGTACAAGTACCATAGAGAGCAGTACGTGATGGGGTGGCGTTTATCGTATACTAGCAGCATGGCCCGGCGTTGCCCGTGCTTGATTCAAAAATCATACGACTCAAACAGCAATCGCTATCACTTGGCTTAAAATATTTTTGCCCTTCCTTGCCTTTAAAGGAGTGCCCTTTGCTGTGCTGATGTTGCTACATGCCTTACTTCTCACACTGCGATTTTTTTCTAAGCTCTATACTAAACATTAAATCTGTTACGAAAAAAAGAACTAAACAAAATGAACACAAAACGATCAGCTTTAAAAAACGACTCGTAACAGGAAAAGCCGAATGATAAAAAAATGTTAACAGCAAATACTTTTTCACACCCAATCCAGTTCTGCAGAATCAGAATCAACGTTGAGTTTAAGCAAGCGAATGAGCCAATTGGAGTAAAGTGCCATGCAGATTTAAATTTTTCACACTTGTGACGAATGCGGCTATCGTTTTTTTTTGCATGCTAGCTCGTGTCAGTCAGCTGTTGGCTCTCACGCTGGCCAATAGAATCTTCCTGCCTATTCGTGGCAGCCAGCTATAGGCTCTCACTCTGGCCAGTAGAAAATGGACGCAAACTACATGAAAACTGCCGTAGAAGCATGAAAAAATCGATTATTTCCACTATCGATGGGAGTTGGGAAATGCAAAGTCGGTCTTGGACTTCCCACTAACTTGGAGCATGTGCATGTAAATTTTGGTGCAAATCCATCGAAAATTGCGGCCGTGCATTCGTTACACACACACACACATTGTATATAGCGTCATGGGGAGATATTTTAGGTCCACAAATTAAATTTTGGTGCATTCGTTACACACACATCCTGCTTTTTATAGATAGAGATGACACAGTCACACACCAAAATGCAAAATAATAGAAAATAGAATAACATATTTTTTTTATTATTATTATTACTAATAGGAATTTACTTTGGTATTGTAATGTATCATTTCATTGTGAAATATGTAATATTTGTATAACATAAATAAAAATATAAATATTAGATAATTTTTTTATGTTTTTAGTAAAAGTGTGCACAGAAGTATACTTGGGGATTTGCAAAGGTGGGGGGGGGGCATGATGAGAGAAAGGTTAACAACCCCTTCCTTAAGATATTACAGAAACAGCTGAAGTAAAGAAAGTGACAAATTTTCTCTTCAAACATTATTCTACTAACCAGTCTTCGTCTAATTCATTCTTATCCCTTCATCCAAGAACGCTTTTACCCATCCCCAAGCCGAAGTATCTTTACGAATATTTTGTAAAATGTCAACGTATATATACAGCAACATCTATGCTCACAAGTACAAGTTCTTTAAATAGATTTGGAATAACGAAAAAGTTCGTTGCTGTTAGTAAAGGATGGACAGATCTCAACCGATTAAATATGCATATAGATAAGTTTCTGTTTTGACTGCTAAAGTTGCAGAGAAGAGATTCGCTAGATGAATGTCTTGTGATACCTGTA
>CAHIKZ030004438.1:282500-330000 GCA_903632075.3 Acanthosepion pharaonis | reverse complement strand
TATACTTATATTAAAAATATATACTTATATTAAAAAATCATTTTAGGTTCTTTGGAGTCCACTTTTGTATTGTATGAAAAAGCAAAATTAATAATTTGTCAATTACTACTTTCTTTATCTATCATCACAAGTTCGGCTCATTGAGCTTCAATCTGCCTGGATCTCGAAACCCCATAATTAACATATCTACCTTTACCATTATGATTGTTGAGGATTAAGGATTCCATTTTTTCATACTGAGTTTTAGAAAATTATTAAGAATAGGAGAAATTTGTTATTACATTTATTGACTTTATTGCCCAGTCATGCTGGAAAATCTGAAAACATTTTTATTGTTTAGGCTCGTGTTTTATGGACAGCAGCTTTTAGTAGCAACATTATGTTAATCAACGTCTATATCTGTAAAAAAAATGTTCATATTATTTTTGCTCTTCAGTAATAAAATTATTACTTTCAAGAAATTGATATATTTTTTGACTTAAAATCGATGTGAATGTTTCGTATGCTGCGGATGTGAGAGGTTGTTAATTGTTTTTATTTGAGAGTTTCATCAGTTTTGGAGAACGAAACAATAGAAAAAAAAATCTTGTGATTAGTCAGAAACATATGTATCCAGAAGTTAGGAACCTTATCTGTTCCTCTAGTTTTACATTTTTATTTTTATTTTTGAGAGGTTTTCTACGTCTTTAACATATATATTCATTAATTTATATTCCGTTATTCTTTACATTCCCCTAAATCTTATTCCAGAACTCGCTCATTTTTTCGTTCGATGGTATTTGTTCTTCTAAAGGCTTCGTTTGTTTCTCCATGTCCTTATATAATCTCCCCGTTAGTTTTGTAAGTGCTGTCTTGCTTATAAAATGTATTTCTTTATATTTATATTCTCTTTATTCGAAGGTTTTATTTGGGTTTTTGGATCGATGGATTGTTCGAAAACAATTATTCGAAAACATTTATTCGAATTGTACATTGAACGAAAGTTAATCGAAAGGGAAAAAAAACAGCTTGAAATTCAAAAACAAACTAAAAAGTAAAGGCTTGAACTTCAAAAGCAAAAAGAAAAATGTCTCACATTAAAAAACAAACGGAAATCAGACAACAAAAACTTGAAGAAATTCTACTTCAAACTCAACAAGAGCAAAAAGATTGAACTGACAAACAAGGGGCAAATTAGTGAAAACGAAAATGCATTCTCACAAAACACGATCTGGGGAACAATAGACAATTTTGCATTTTCTCCAGAAGAGGATATAACTTTTGCTTCCTATTTTAGGAGGTATGAAGATTTATACGCCACAGATTGCACGATTATTAAATGTAAATTATTCCAAATGCGAAATTCTTTATTGCAATAAAAAAGTAAACATTAAAAGAGGAAATACACAAACGATAATTACTCGAAATACAAATATTGTTAATAAAGCAATTTAGTAAGAAAAAATCCTTATAACTTTAAGTTATCTGATACTGCACGCAAATATTCAACTACTGAAAGTACGCGTTAAATGATGCCATTAATTTTTTAAGTTTTCAATTTATGTCTCGGTATTTCTTGGCGCTCTTGATATTTTGGCAACCTGCTCTTACTTTTACAATATGAATTTCTTGCAAATCCTGTTCTCTTTTAAGAACGTCTAAGAATTTTCATATGGTTGAATAATAGGATGTCTCTTGCCGCGAAAAAGCCGTAGGCCATTCTTCAAGGGCGTTATTACTTCTAGGCAATCATCTTTGACTCTCAAGCAAGACCACATATGTATTTAAAACATACATATTTCGAATAATAATTTAGTCTAATTGTTCTTCCGATTAATAATCATTCAAACAATTTACAATTCGAATAAATGTTTTTCGAATAATTTTCTCTATATGGATCGATGCGTTGTTTTCAGATCTCATTTACAATTATATATCTGATATATATATATATATATATATCATTTTTTATATCATATTTAATATTTTCATTTTTATGTTTTGCATATCTCTTTGCGTATTAGTAGTCATAGTACAGTTCTTTGCGTCCTGAATAGGAACCGGGTTTGCTCGGTATAGCTGTTCCCTATGTTCGCCAGTTGTTCTCCATTTATACTCGTCTATTTAATTTGCATACGATTAGTCAGTTATGTGCCATACGTGATACACGCTTAGGCGATCATGTATCTTTCGATACATGACTGACAAGGTAGATTTTTTTTCCGTAGTAGGTTGCCATTTCTTTCTGCGGTAGACCACCTGTCATCCAAGGCTATAGAGCCCGGTCTGTCCTGCTATTTACTCATAGCTCGAGGGGGGTGAGAAGAAGAGGATTCATACCTTTCCCAAGGGTATTAGCACGAAAGTGAATGCAATGGAATCGACTGGAATTCGAACTCGGCTCTCCGATCTCTCAATCCGTGTCACTATCCATTACTCCACCGTGCCTCCCATTCATATTACATTTTTATACCATTCGATACCTCATCTAATATTGAAATTTCTCCCCGAAGAACTACAGCCTTTTTCGCTATGTATCTTTTTCATAATGCTGATTTATGTCAATTTCTTAGGTTAGTTTTTCAAACTAAATTTTTTTTATAGAGAATAGAGTATTTAATTTGTGTAATTTGTTTGGGTCACTAGTAAGAATTTTTGGATTGTTATTTTTTATTTTGGTAAACACATAGCCGAGTTCGAATTCCAGTTGAATCCATTACATTCATTTACGTGTTAATACTCTTGGGAAAGGTATGAATCCTCTTCTTCTCCCACCCCCCGAGCTATGGGTAAATAGCCGGACAGACCGGGCTCTATAGCCTTGGATGGTAACTGGTCTACCGCAGAAAGAAATGGCAACCTACTGCAAGAAAATAATCTGCCTTGTCAGTCATGTATCGAAAGATACATGATCGCCTAAACGTGTATCTCGCATGGCACATAATTGACTGAAATACCCTTGAGAATGGTCCGAATTCCTGGACCGCTCAATCTATGGGTTAAATAGTAAGACAGACTTGGTTCTTCTGCCCTGGGTGGCAACCAGTCTAAGAGAAAAACAACTCTGAATTTAAAACCGTATGTAATACTGGCGAAGTACATACTATGCAGGTAATGAAAGAATGATCAGCCGTGATTACTTGCCTTGGTAGTTATTTTCTGAAGCGAAAATATAAAGACTATTATGACCAGAAGAGATGAAATACTGCCGAGAGAATGTCCTCATGAAAAAAAGCACTTTTACTAATAACAAATATTGATGCCTAAATCTTGCACACCAAAAGAAGACAAGAAATATATATAGAAAATCTCCCCCAGGACCCCATCCTTGGTCCTACCCTGTTTTTAATTTTCATTAATGACCTTCCCGATGAAAACGCTCTCAACTTGGTATATACACTGATGACACAACCATTTATTCCCGTCTTGATAATATGGCTGATCGGTCCGACAAGGTCAAAATGGCAGACAATGTCCAAAACGACCTCAAGTCTGTCGTTAACTGGAACAAAAGATGGTATGTTAATTTTAACGACCCCTAAACTAAACCTCTCCCCATTAATCATCCTAGAGATCCCTTTCTGTCTCCCATCAGCATGACTGATGCTAACCTCCAGAAAAATGTCTCATTGCGTCTTCTCGGGTTAACGTTCTCAGCTGACATAAAGTGGAAAGACTATATTGAATCCATTGCTAAGTCGGTTCATTGTGTCGTGCTGTTTCTCTCCAGAATCTACCTTACATATTTATAAGTCTACCACTCGTCCAGGTTTCGAATATTGCTGCCACATATGGTCCTGTGCTTCATTTACCTTGAACACTTGAAATCCAAAGAAGAATCAGCAGTATTATTGGTCCTGATATGGCAGCTCAGCTTCAGTCACTTTCCCACCGCTGTAAGGTTGATTCTTTATGTCTTTTCTACAAATACTTTCATGGTAATTGTTCGGATGAGCTCTTCTCTATAGCATCTAGGCTTTTTTCATTTAAGCGCAATACTCAACTGACGTCGAGATCTCATCAATTTACAATTGAGTTGGCTAGATGTCACCGTAAATCCTATGCTAACAGTTTGTTTTCTCGGATTTTTCGCTTATGGAACTCCCTTCCGACTCCATGCTTTCCAGTCAACTTTAATATGCAAAAATTTAAATGCTATGTCAATCGTTATCTATTGTCCTCCTCATTACTCTTTCCTTTCCCCGTTCCTAATTCTTCCACACCCTGTAACCCTGTGTCTATTAGTGGCTTTACTGCCTTGAATGGGGTGAAACCAAGGCGATCCCTATACCAGGCCTGACAACTATGCGACTGGTGCCGACAACTGGCGGCGGACATGTGGAGAACAAAATTACTACAAAATAACAATTACTGAGAACATTTTTATCAGGGAACTTGATAGAAATGTTCAGTAATTAGTTAATTAATAACAATATATAATATTAGGACGGAGCTTAAAATTATTGACTTATTTCCATGAATGCAAATGTACAAAGAAAGAACAAAAAATAACATCTTCTACCATAAAATAACTAAATACAAACACATCCCTTTATTCACTATTAATTAGAGACATTTTGAGATGATATTACAAAATAATGAGTTAATTTGTTTATAACAATTAATTACAGAAAATATAATTGTATAATATAATCAGAAATAAATTTCAGCTTTTTAAAAATCGTGTGTCAACAAATTCTGAAAACACTTTACAAAAATATGAATTTCAAAGAAACAAGAATTTTAATAATCTTATTGTAATTTGTGTTACATGTACGATTTGTTTTACAGAAGATGAAGAAAATACTTATTTTTTCTATGATACAATGATAGATATTACTAGTACACATAGTTTTAAAAATTAAAATCAATTTAAATTAACAACAACACAAAATTAATTAACTGGATAATTTTGGGAGTTAAATTAAATATATGTAAAAAAAGGGAAAATTGAATATAAAAAAATCTGGTATGCCTGTGACTTATTAAAAACAATGTCAAATTTTTGGAAAAAAAAAGATTGATAGATCCTGTTATTGTTACATACAATTGCAATTACTTGACAATTTGACTGCATCAACAAAATATAAAATCTTTTCATATAAAACAAGTTGCCTTTAAATAAATAAAATTTTTGGTCCTCTTTTTAAACATTTTATCATGATGCTCAATAATGTTTTTGCTAATCCCTCAAATTTTTCAGCCAAAGCAAATAAGTTTCCTCTATCGTATTATAGAGCAATCTTGGCACACACTTTATCAATCAAAAGAATACTTTTTTTTAATTTTCAGATTTCACTAAAATATCGTCAAGAAAATTAAAGTCATCTAATTTTGAAAGTTCTGATGTCAAAGCTGGTAATGTTCTCACATTGGGTAGTTTAAAATCATTCTGAAGTCTGTTATATAATGATCAAGATGTAACAAAGTATTTAAATGCCCTAATAAGAATATCAGAATCATAATGTTTTGTGTAAATACTTTTTGGTGACATAATATGTTTTTTAATTATTTTCCTTATGATCAATTTTTAAGTAACTAAGATAAGGACTTACTTCATTGTTTTGTAACCAGTTCTGAATTATTGATATTCGAATTTTTTAAAGAGAAAAATTGTTGTGTATATACTGGCATTGTAACATTCGAATCGCAAGTTTTCACAAATTCTAATTAAAAACATTGGAATACTTCCAGTGCAAAAAAAAAAAAAAAAAATGATCAGATTGGATGAATAGCTGATTGTTTGATATATAACAGGTAATTGCTGAGACAAAATCCTTTTGATCAATATTCTGAAACAAATTTTCAAAAGTGAGGATTTTGTTTTTTCTAGAAACTGTGTCAACTCATCATTTTGCGCATTTCGCACAGAAATTTGTTTGTTGGTTTTGGTTGAGGACTAGATAATACAACTTATGGCAAATGATCAAATATTGATGGTGGATTTCTGGGTAGTACTTTTCTTATAATAACCACTGTTAATATAATTAGATGGAAATTGCTTTTCGCAAACAACAGTTTGGTTTGTCAGGAATATTGTCTTGAGGTATTGCTGTTAACCATAGTTCTTGCTCATTCTGATCCTGTGGAAGAAAAAACACGCAAACCTTATTTTGTTAATCATAGTTACCACGACAACATGTTACACAGTAATTTTTTTACCATTTTGAGAAAGATTTTGGGGTACTGAAATTAAAAAATAATAACTGACACTATTATTTTGTAAAAATTACATGGTGTTTCCAAAAAGTGTATGGACCTTAGATTTTAAGGTCTGGAGAATTAAGAATTTTAAAGTTTATATGAATATAAGAATTTGTCATCTTATGTTACTTTCCGTTGTCTTTAACGAATTACGTGGTTCCAAAGGATATTTAAATTTGTTTTACTATTCAGGGTTTGTTCTATGTTGAAGTTACATAATGAACTGAATCTCCCTCATTAAACTTTTTGGATAAACATATTTTATGGGGAGTGCAGATCGATCACCTCCTCCCCCATAAAATATGATTATCTAAACAAAATGAACCAGTGTAATATTTTTACAGTATATTTTAAAAATATTAAACAGGTTAATGTTTTGTTTTACATTTTTAACAAGAATGCTAGTAAAATTCAACATATATATATATTTTAAATACATGTGTAGAAATAATTTTTTTAAACCAATTTTTTTATGAAGAATAATAACATAGAAAAAATATTACACTAAATTTTTATTTAATTTTTTTCAAAAGTGAAAATTTCTGTATAGTAATTTGGGAAAATTAGCAATGCAAAAAGTTACATTCATTTTTTTTTGTTTTCTTACAAGGACGGTATCAACATACTTTACGTGTTATGAAGAAAATACAAATTATTCCATAAAAATCAATTTTATAATCAAGGTATTCGTTATTATGAAGAATAATAGTATAAAGAAAATAATTAAACTTTCTCTTAGAAAATTCTTAATAATGGTATTTTTGGAAAATTCGCTGTTTAAAATAATCGAAAAAATGTCTTCTCCTTTACATTTTTATGGTATATTTTTAATAGTTGTAAAAATATTAAATTTATTGAAATTAATTTTTGACATTAACTTTGTGATATAGTCTTTAATAATTTCGCAGTGAAAAAGTTACCTTTTTATTTACGAATGACAGAAAAATTCAACATACTTTTAAAAAGAAAATAATAGAAGTTTATTCTGTTAAAGAAAAACATAAATTATTCATGAATTTTATACTTAATATCTTCATTGAAGAATAGCATAGAAAATAATATTAATTTATATTAACTTTTTATTTTTATGTGATAACAACACTTGTGAATTTCGCACCGGAAAAGTTTAACTATTGCAAGTTCAAATAAAATAAACAAACATAACTTAATTCAGTACTTTGAATAATAAACTCAACCTAATCCAAAGGTAAAAAGTAAAAAATTTCTTTAAAAAATGTACTTAAAAACTTTCTTAATCCAATTCCAGCAACGAACTTTCGCGTGTTGACAGTTGACCCCCAGTGGCTGAAGAGCTACACACGCTGTACAGGCCTAAGTTAAGGATCGCCTTGGGTGAAGCCTATTAAAAAAAAACAAAAAAAAAAAACGCAAGTGCTACAGATAGGAACACATGTTTATTTACTTGTTTCTTGATATATATTTACTGTATAAAGAAATTAACTTACTCTTGGTGTTCTATGTGCATCTTTGCATTATATTAACATTTTTAATTAAAAACGTAACGTTTTCAGAAAACGTTTTGGAAAAACTAGAAAAAATACACTTCTGTTGAATAAAGAACTAAATTTTCTTGGACAGAGCATGGGTTGAAGAAACGTTGCACAAGGGTGAATTGAATAGAATAGAGTACCATTACAAATACTACACTTTGATTTAAATGTGTCCCAGATAAAATGTAAGAAATGATGAATTCCTAATACACAAAAATCATTATTCCTTGCGTAACTTTGTATCTGATCTAATCTATACTTAAAAACATTTCTTCAGGACAGCGTTAAATATTCAGAAAATAAATATTAGTCATTATAACTTTGGTAAAATCAGGTGACTGAAAATTCAGACATAAATTGACTCATTTAAATATATATAGTACTGGGCATATTCAGTGCTTCTTAAACAGTTCGAAGATATAGTTACGGAAGTTTGGGAAATAACTCTGTTAATACTCACACAGACTTAATTCAAGTTTGTCAGATTATATAGACAAAAAAAAAAAAAAAAAGAAACAAAAACAAACAAAAAAAAAACAAAAAAAAACAAAAAACAAACAAACTGTGAAATGCCTCAAATGCCATGGCCTGACAATAATTGCGCTGAAGAATATTTTAGAATATACGAGAAATACAATTTTCAGAAGAATGTATTGAAGAGCATGATGATTTCTTCGCTTGATACAACTTTATATTGCACTGCAAATTCTTCAGAGAACTGACAATTCCAATGCATATATAATATTAATAACAGCGTCTGAGTATCTTCGTCGCATTTAGATGATGGTGACAAACATATTTTATGTATGTATTGGTCTGATTGTACCCTTCGCATTAATAACTACCAACTGTGCATTATTTAGGAAAATAAACCGAACTCTCTACCCTTAGTGGAGGAGGCAGCAGATCTCGCAAAAGAATTATTTTGAATTCACAAATGTGTGAAGATAACGGAAAACCAGTTCAGTATCATTCCTAAGAAGTTATGGTAAGACACAGATAATATATATATATATATATATATATAATGAAAAACAGACCACTTTAAGGTACCATTACAATAATTTATTTCATCAAAATCCTTTTTAAAGGACTCCGGATCATCAGGTAACAATTCCAACAACGAAATGAAAGGAAAAATAAATATATATTATATATACGTGGTTATTACTGTGTAGCGAAAAAACATTTTAGAAATTGATGAGTAGTGTAATTTTTGTAATTTAACAGGGGGGGTGAGAGTTGTAGTTAAAGAGACAAGGTAGAGTATAGGGAGGGGTTAATTTCATATCTCTCTTAAGCATGCTTTATATTGGGGTAGGTGGAGTGACCGAACCTTGACCTATTTAGATGGTTAACTTAACGGAAATGATATATAGGAATGGGAGGGGAGTGGTGAGAAAACAAAAGGAAAAATGGAAAAGAGAGAGGAGACAGACGACAGTAATACAGATATATCTAAATGAATGTTATATATATATATATATATATATATATATATATATATATATATATGATTATTTATTTAAAAATATGATTCCAACGCTACATAAGAGTTCTCATGTTTCAAAACAAGAGCCGAAAACTTCAATATAATTATTTGAATATATATATATATATTTATATATATATATTTGAATATATATATATTTGAATATATATATATTGAATATATATATATATATATATATATATATATATATATATATATATATATATATAACGATAATAAAGATAGTGTGAAACCAGAAATGGTGTCAATCAGTGGAAGTCAGAAATAAAGGACATTGAAGGCAAGCAGCCTTTGTAATAAAGTGCTAGATATCAGAGATAGAATATTATTAAGATGAATACAAATATAAAATTTGTCACTTAGCTGATGGATGCTATATTCAGAACTCCGACTCCAGAGTTTCGTAGACGAACATTTTTTTTGTAATTGCTGATGCGTAGATCGAACAATTACAAAAGATCCGTCTAGAAAACACTGGAATTGAGCTGCTGAATATAATATCAATCAGCTAAGTGACAAATTTTATATTTGTAGTAATTATATATATATATATATATATATATATATATATATATATATATATATAAAGAAAGAAAGAACAGTAAGATATATAATCCGGTGTTCTTATTGATATTTTTATTTCTACAAAGATTTACAGAGCATTAATTTTTGAAACGTGGTTATTACTGTGTAGCGAAAAAAACATTTTAAATCAGTTAATATATATATATATATATATATATATATATATATATATATATATATATATATATATAACCAGGAACGTGGCGTTTATGTAGAAAATGTAGGCAGTGCCTACCCTGAATAAAACAGATCAGCTACATTTTCCTTCTGTGTACAATATGCACCTAATCCCCCCCAAAAAAAAAATTATGAAGGTTTCTCCGATTATTATGCTTAAAAATGCAAATATTTTCTTTTCTTTTCATTTACTACATAAAGGGCACATGCTGCCTGATCTGAGTAATTACTGACGGCATGTGCCTGATATATATATATATATATATATATATATATATGGGATAACAATATATAAAAGTTTATATATCAAGAATAGTTTTGGCGGAAAATGTATGACACAGGAAAGTTTTTTTCCACTTTGTCATACAGCTTACCTAATATATATATATATATATATATATATATATATATATATATATATATATATATATATATATGCGTGTGTGCGTGGATGTGATTTTAACTAATTTTAGTTCAATTTTTATTTTTTTAACTGAGTTGAAGTTAGTAAAAATCTAATTTCCATAACAATGCAAATAATATAAAAAACAAGTTTTACACACATTTGCATGCGTAATGTACATATATATATATATATGCTTATATTTTAGCGGATACACATTTCAGTGGGCATAATCGATTTTTACCAATTTAATGCCCACCAGCCTAGATATAGAAATACTTATTAAAGAAAATAACCATTCAGCAGGGATCAAATTTGAGTTCGTTTATTCTGGGAAAACCGCTTTTTATCCGAGCGTGCGTTACCGTTCGGCTACGGGGGTCTATACAGCAAAATTAGTTTCAATTACAGTGTAACCCGGATATAAGAGAGTTGTCGGGACCGGAGAAGAAGTCTCTTATATCCTGGTTTCTCTCATATCCGGGTTTGTTCTATTTTGTTTAGGTAAGTATGGCTCTAATTTGGGACCAGAGAAAATCTATCTTATATCCGGGTTTCTCTTTTATCCGTGTCTCTTATATCCGGGTTACACTGTTACCCACTTTTATGATATGTACATTTCGACCTTAACTTTCGACGTTAACCATATTTTCGCACCCGAAAATTTGTGAAGAAATAAATGAGAATAATTATAGTATATATAAATGGGGTGATGTTTATTTACCATAACACTGGTATAGCATATTCTGACTCAGATAGACAGAGATGCAACTTTGAAAAATCGAACTCTCTACATTGCGATATTAACAATTTCTGTCTAGCAGGGACCATTTTTGTAGATATTTAATAGACTTACTTTTAGCCAAATCGAAACAGAAAGGTGTCTAATGAAAACCACACTCGATAAATTCCCTTGACTGAATTGCTAAACGTCATTCTGTGTCACACTCTTTAAATATCTGTATGTATGTTCGTCGGTCAATTTTCTCTTACTGTCAATTCATCGTTTGTTCTTTTGACCTTGCGTGTTAGAAACGATCAATACAGAACTATTTAATCGAAAGGATCAGGCTTTTCACACTCCAGCCTCCTCTCCGCACAGGACCAGGTGTTCAATTGAGATACAGCAAGTGGTGGTAACGAACCGTATCTTCTTTTGTCTTAAAGCGAGATTTGGTTGATTCGCAATTAGAGAGCTTTAATTTTACATTCTATCGATCGTTCTCCGTTCCTTGTAGGAAGGTTGGTCGGGCGTTTATTTAAAGGGGATTTTCCAATTAGTCACCGCATTATTTCCTTTTATGTTTCTGTCTAGAGACTTCATTACTAGTGGGTTGACAATATATTAACAAGTCAAGTCCTGCAAATCAGCTTTTCTAGAACGTAATTTTCGTTAGTCGTAATGATATTAGTTTGGATATTAATCTAAATTAATGATTCTTGGCGGTCATCAGAGTAACTTCAATGAACCGTCGACAGAGCAACTTTCTCATTGTGAGTTTCAGAATGTGTATGCTTCCTTTTAAAAAAAAAAAAAAAAAAATCTATAGTCGCCCTTGTTTAGAATATTGCTGTCACATATGGTCCGGCGCCCCTGCTATTTGCCTTGAGCTTCTTGATAAAATCACAAAATCAATCAGCAATATTGATCTGGTGGCTCGGCTTCAGCCACTTTCCCACCATCCAAAGGTTGCCTCTCTGTCTCTTTTCTCTAAATACTTTCATAGTAATTGTTCGGATGAACTCTTCGCTATGGTACCGAGACTTTTTTTTAATTTAAGCGCAGTACTAGATTGGCGGTAAGGTCTCATCAATTTACAGTTGAGCTGGCTAGATGTCACTGTAAGTTCTATGCTAACAGTTTATTTTCTCGTACATCTCGTCCGGGAAACTCCCATCCGGCCCCATGCTTTCCAATCAACTTTAATCTGCCAAAATTTAAATGCAATGTCAATCGCTATCCACCGTCATTTTGATTACTCTTCATCATTATCAATGTTTCTGTTCCTATTTCTTCCACACCCTGTAACTCTTTGTGTCTCTAGTGGCTTTTATTAAAATATGTAAAGACTTTTGCAAGATTTGCAAAAAATCAAGAGGTCAAGAAAATGGGTTCAACATAAAATTACAGAAACAAACAACTGTCAGTATTTGAACATTTGTCTTTCTATTTTTGTTTTTGCTCATTGCACCAAAAATCATTTTTGAATAATGTAGTTACTGGTGTTGCCACTAGGAAGCTGGAGATTACAGGGAATGAAAGATAATGGGAATACTTTAGTGAGAAGGAATGAGGAAAGGACAATAAATGAACAGGATTCACAGAGATAGAAGATGGAGATTGACATTGCATTTAAATCTTTGAATATTATACGTGGCAGGGAAGCAATAAATCGGAAGAGAGTTCTACAAGTGAGAAGTGCCAGAAGAGAAACTGTTAGAAAAGTGGTGGTTGCATCTCACTAGTTCAACAGTAAAACGGTGAGACCTAATTGCCAATCTAGTAGCACGTTTAAATTCATGTGCTCGGCCCCAGGTGGGTTTGGTTTGGTTGATTTTGTTTAGCGGCATACCAACCCTATGGGTTATTTAATATTTTGAACGCAATCGTATGCCTTCAACTACAGATAAAATATACTGCTGGTTATGTGTTGTCGATATTTTTTTATATAAAAATGTATTGCTGGTATTTTTACTATAAAAATGTATTGCTGGTATTTTTACTATTAAAATGTATTTTTATACTTTCACGTCAGGTCAGGATTGATTTACATTACAGAACGTTATGAATGGTACCTGACATACGATTCGGGGGGAAGTCATATAATAGTTTTATTTTATGTAAAGAGAACATGCTAATAAAGTATCGAAAAGTGATATATTCTTTCTCTCCGACCCTGAAAAAGAAAAACTAGCGAATATTACAAAAGTCTACTCTTACTCATAAATCCAACACGCCATGTTGCAAGAAGTTGTTTTTTCCAACGTTGAATCAGATAAAAAAATTCGTACAAAAATATCATAACGTTTTATCCTGTGAAGAAGACCAGCATGTCAAAACCCGTCAAAGGCCTTTGAGATTATCTATGGCAATAGGCCATTCTTATCTAAAACTTATCTAAATCCTTTCAGTAATAGCAATTAACTAATCAGCATTTGACCTTGAAAGATGAATGCCATATTGCTTGTCTGAAAGAAGACTGTGAGGCGAGATGTTTAACCAATTTGGAGTTGATTTGAAACTCTAGTACTTTGTCAAAAACAGGTAGAAGGACAATTGGCCGGTATTTAGAAGGATTAGATGACTTAGCTAATTTCTTAAAGACTGGAACTGCAGGAGAGGATTTTCGAACGGGGACGCAAGAACAGGCAAGGCATTTATTGTGTAGTTTAGAGAGAACAAGAGCTATTTAAGGAGCACATTTCTTAAGGACTATAAATTGTTAATCTGGACACTCAGCGCTATATTAAACAATTAGCATGTTTAAATGATGAATCTCAACAGAAAAACCTCTTTTTTTGAAAAAGGAAGCGGAATGGATATTTTGTTGCAAGACAACTTTTGTCCTGTAAATGTAACACAGCAAACGATCATGATGCCGATCGTTTTTCACAAGCAGCATATTCATAAGGCTATCACTACACCCTTGTCTGGGTAACGGTTCCAACAAGCTAAAAGATATGGAGAAATTCCCTGAAGAGCTCCTCGAATTGTAACAGGAACTGTTCTTTATGATGGAATACAAAATTTAGTTGAAAGTTGGCGTAAGGCCATAAAAATCTAAGGAAGATATTTTTTGAGTGAATAATGATGCCATGAATTTATATAAATAAAGGTTTTTGTCAAGAATGCTGGAAATTTATTCTGGTATATGAATGTGATAAAATAATTAAATATATTAGAAGTTGTGGTAATCCACAGATAATAAAGAAATGGAATGTGTGAAGAGCCATGATCGTCTACGTCCTTAACGGGCATGGAATATTAAGAAAATAAGTACAAGGAAATGTTTCTAGGGCTGCCATTTCTGCAATTACTGTGTAGCGTAATAGCTATTGGTACGGAAACTCACTATACTAGTAATGGTCTGTAAGACTAAATCAATACTCCAGGGTGAAGCAGATTGAATTCATTCATTAATTAAGGAAGAACATTACCCTTCGACTGTTAATAGAAATTGAACTATAGAGTAGATAAACTTTGGAGACAATAAATACAGATAGGAAATGATGAGACGTGCAGTCAGATTTGATATTCTCAGATTAGACAGTATCAAGTATATGAATCAATTGACCTTGCTGGGCGCTCCTGGCCCGCGTTTGAATCAATTATGAAGACGGAAGTCAGAAGGTTGAATAAATGTTTAAGTGATTTATATTCATGACATACTGACACGCCATTCGGTGAAAGAGAGGTGGAAGTGCTAGGGAGCTAAATACTGTAACGTTTCTAAGATTTTCTGAACTGCCACCTCGAAGAATTAGTGAAGCTAGTCTGTTTGACTATTAGTAATGATTCCAAGACTCACTGGGAGCCCATACAAAATTCGACATCAAATAATCCATCATATGTTGACATGTCGCAAAATACCACAACCAGATGAATATCTTCAGTTATTCTTTTATTTTTATCACTATATTTTAGCCGGTTCAGTCTCTGGTATCAGCAGCAGTTAGATTAAATGTTATCATTATTCAATTAATTATTCAGAAAATATTATTGTTGTTTAGATTTCAGGGTTTCAGCTGGTACGATCTCGGGTCTGCCTAGCACTGCCCATAAATTATACAACTATTTAATATGAACGCAACAAAAAATTATTTGGGCCATAGCACCTTAGTCCTCTTAAAAGTACTCCCATTGGGATCCAAGCGTCTATAAAATACGTTTTTGTGATTCTCGGCAGTCGCTTTGTCGCGTTCTCTTTAACCTTCTCTATGATGTTTCAATAGTGATTTTATCTTTTGAAAACGCCAGAAGTCATACAGAAATAAATTTAAATTATAGGGTTCGCCATATAGACCTGGGGAATGTGGCGTTTTGCCAAAAATCCCTGCGGCAAACGTGAAGAATCTACTCGTTCGGTATAATTTCGATACAAACGTCATATCGTAGGCACTCATAATTCCTCACTTCTAACTGAGTAATCCCACAGCGAGTATCTGTTCACGCATGTACAGTAAGGTACCTTCTAATTAGTTGGAAAGTTACATCGAGACTGTCCAGCTGATTCTCGAGGTATTCAACATGGAAGGAATTCGATCCGGACAGACCTTGTAAAATTCTGAAATGAGGTATCATCAGTATTCAAAAAGTTATTTAGTCTGACTTGCTCATTGTCTTTATTTATTTTTTTTTTTACTACAAAGTTTTTGTCAGTGCATCCACTGCCGTAGTTGATGTGCTTGCTTTACCTGGTAACCACTAATTTGGGGCTTACGACCACATCACGTTGAAACCACGATTCCGTTACGATCACTGAAGTTAAGCAATGTCGAGTTTGTTCAGTACCTAGATGAGGTCGATATTTACTGAGCCTACAGTTATTATTGCTCTGTAAGATTATAAGATTAGCAAATACATTATAAACCATTTCTAACACGAAGAACAATGGCTTAAATGAAAAATGTTCATAATTTTTTGTCTGTACTTTTAGGAACCGTCACTCATTTTGGCTGAGTGGCAAACACTAATTTATTTTATGCTTCCATTATCACTGAATGTTAGCCAATACCCAATACGTTAAAGATTTTTTGCTTACTTTTTCAATATCATGAAACCTTTTTCTTGTTTCCGCTGAAAGTTTAAATACTCATTTTCCAATCTCTGAATGTTTTCTTTGCTTTTTTTTTTGTATGTGTCGGTACCGTTGAACAGTGAGTTCATTTTTTCTATGTCTGTAGGAGTGATATGGATTTCCTTATTTCCCACTAGGTTCTTTAGTGCATTTGTAATGAAAACAGGACAAGAGATTCTGTCTAGTAATCTTTTATTCAATTAAGAATCTTACTACTTGTCTTCTTGACAAGCGGAAAAGTACAGCTTTTATAGCTTGGATTATCAAAGAGGAGATAATCCATATTCACAACAGCATTTACGTGTCTCAGGTTTCGATTAGCAATAGATTATCTAGTTAATCAATCCTCTATGGCTAACTTCAGTTTAAATATTTATTTAGCTGAGATCACCGAGTGAAAATTGAAATCACTTTACTAACACTGGCCTCTAAGAAAAGCATCTTTGATAAGAATCTGATAAACATCTTTCTATTAGTGGATGTCTACTAAATTTCCCTATGCCTACGACAGTGACATATTAAGGACTAACCAATTACAATTAAACTTTTAATGTTATTTAATGTTATGGGGTCCACCCCTTTTTCATACAAGTGGACTCGCCCAGTGTGTACTTGTACTGCTGCCGGTGAATGCCCGGGTGTTAGAGAGAGAGAGAGAGAGAGAGATACACTGATAGAGTGATACAGTGAACAGTGAGAGTGTGAGGTAACCGCTTTGTAGGAGTCGCAGTTGCGAGCACGTAGACTCAGAAGGAAGTCATACTTCGATACTGAATTTCCCAGACTGTATATATATATATATATATATATATATATATATATATTATTGCTACTAACTGCATTTCTGGATCTACTAACCGTATTACCAATTGTATTATTGCGTCAATACATTTATTTGCTATATTTCATTCCTGCGTTTGTCATTCATTTGAGACCGGATTTCATCTCGGAATCCACAACATTTAAGACTAGCTCTATAACAGGCGTTAAAAGCAATATTACATTAAGAACACGAAGAACTGAATAATGTTTTTGAGAACTAAAGATTTATTTCTGAATTAACGAACAATTTATTGCTTCTTTATTATTTTAAAATAAAAAAAAAAAAATTGGCATCGAACCGCCACATTAAGAATTCACCAGATATCTTTGGGAATGCAAACGATTTTCTTCAATTGATACAGAATAAAAAATAACCGTCAAAAAGTTATTAATTGTTTTCATTGATCGAAGCAGACTATTACCTATTCATTAAAACACACTTCTGCCGATGCACGAGCGACAATATTTTTGTCTTGAACAAATGGCACCATTCGATGGAGAATTATTGAAATAGTGGCATTTAAAGTGTCGTCTGGCCTCATTTATTTTCAGAAAATGATAATAGGAAATTGTTTAAAGGATATGAAGAAGAAGAGCAAAGGAAGAAAGAAAAAAGATAAATTGATAGGATAAAAAGAAATATTTTTCTTGATTCTATTTTAAATGGAATTCAAATGTGTATCAAAGACAACTTTTTAAAATTTATATTTCAAATAAATATCACAGAACAATTTGACAGATTTTTACGAAGTGAGGTGAATAAGTAGGGTATTTTTTATTTAAAGAAAAAGGTTATAATTATAGTGATCAAGGGGGCATTTAAGCAGGAACCTGTTTCACAAACTGACAGTTTTTCGGAAATAGCTGTCTGATAGGAACTTTTTTTACATTTGGAATACGGGGGAAATGAGAATGTTTCGACACAGTGGAAGTAGTATGTTGTGTCTTAGCTGTAAATGTCTGAACTGACGGAACTAAAGAATGGTGTTCATCTAAACATTTGCTATGGAAACAACGATAGAGCAGCGACAAGCTTGCAATGTTGCGGCTGTTGGAAAATGGCTGCAGGGTGGAAGTCACAAAAACGTCTAAACGATTTTGAACTCTATCAAGGCTGAAAATTGAAGATTAAGTAGCTCCAGTCCATATACGTCAGTAATACTCCTGTTTTGGTCTAATTTGACACTTGTAAAGATAAAGCATAACAGAAGATGTCAGATACTTTCCGGAACGATAGAATGAAGCGATCTTTGGCAATGGATGAATTCCACTTGAGGCCTGGAGTGAAAAGACGTTCAAAGCATGGAGACTCATTGACAGTTCAAATTTTCATCGTGACTTTTTGGGTCTGAAGAGTATATGAATATGGTCATCTTTCCTTCTTATTTTTACTCTTTATCATGATTAAATTTAAAAATGATAACTAAAATAAACACACATTTAAACTGATGGGATTTTTCGGTTTCATAGTCGACATCAGATGTACAAATCAATTGATTCTAACAATTTTCTGAACAAGTAACGAAGAAGTCAAGGATACAGACGATAGACTAAGGTACAGTGTAACCCGGATATAAGAGACCTGGATATAAGAGAAACCCGGATATAAGAGAGATTTTCTCTGGTCCCAAATTAGAGCCTGTTTTAATGTATACAAATTAGACCAAACCCAGATATAAGAGAAACCCGGATATAAGAGAGATTTTCTCTGGTCCCAAATTAGAGTATGTGTTAATGTATATAAATTAGACAAAACCGGGATATAAGAGAAACCCGGATATAAGAGACTTCTTCTCCGGTCCTGACAACTCTTTTATATCCGGGTTACACTGTACTTGCAGGTTCAGGGTTTATAACTTTCTTTTTTACTCTTGCCGGAATAATACAAGATTGGCATCATTATGCCAGTTTTTGCCAACCTTTACTTAAATGTCAGAGCCTTGTAAGCATTTAACTTAATCAGATTGAGTGAATGCTACATTAAATGTTCTCTTGTCCTAAGTTTTACGTCCCAAGTTGATTGTATTTATAGATATAGAATAACCTGAAACAAAAACGGTCTTATTCCCTTAGTTATTAAGGAGATTATCCTAATCTTTGCTGTTTGCTCACTATGTTTCGGTCTGCTTGTTCTCCGGTCATATATATTGTCATTCAGTAATCTCTGGATTCAGAGCCGTCGCAAAAATGTTTTCGGTGAGAGAGTCCAGCTTTTAATTCGGAGGGAGGTGCGTGTAAAAATTTTCACAGTAAAATAACACAACATATTTTTCACGGTGGTGGAAGGGAATACAGGATTTTCGTGTGTGTGGTGGTGGTTGGAGGTGGGTGTAGATCCTTGAGACGTTTTTAGGTAACGGGCCTATCTGAATCATGTTCACTTTTCGCTAACTTTTACTATTCTCCATATAAAACATTTCATATATTTGAACCTCAAAGACTGGCGCAGTAAATTCTATTTTTGTGCAGAAACTGAATAATTCTAATTGGAACTAAGGTTAAAAATGGTAAACTATATTTGAAGCTTACGGAATAAAGATATAAACTCGAGAAAAGCCAGAGAACATAGCGGTAATGTTTTGATGAAAAACGTTAAGTAGGTTGGTTTTGTTTAGTGGCATATCAACACCTATATGGGTTATTTACTGCGGGAATCTAAATATTTTGAACAGCTTTATGGCTTCAACTAAATATATTTTGAGTGCAATTGCATGCCTTCAACTATAGATAAAAATTTTTGCTGGCAATTCTACTATAAATAGTCAGTTAGAAATTCTACAATAAAATCTATTGTTGGTCATTTTTGCCATAATATGTATTGTTGGTCACTTTTTTAATATAAAAATATATTGCTGGTACTTTTACTATAAAATATATTTTTTATACCTTCATAGTGTTTTTTTTTTATTTGGGGTTCACTATTTGTCCATAGTTGGGACCCTAAGAGGTGCCACTGCACTGAGTCAGGTTAGAACTTGTTCCACGTTTCCCAAAACCTTCGATACCCGATTAGAGCCCTTGCTGTCGGATATAGTTTATCGTCTTACCCAGATCATACGTTAAGTAGGCAGTTATTCTGAAATACTAATGAAAGAATACAATATTTTTCAGGGCTTAGGATAATACTAGAAAGAGCAGATCATTTATTGGCTATTATTTCATGAACAAAACAACAAAAATGAAGATATTAATTTGAATAATTATTAGACTAATGACAAAAAAAACTTCAACAGCTTTATATAATACTGGGAAGTTTGAAGAGCAAACCGATTGAAACCAAAATAATAATACAATCCCCGATAATTAATGGAATATTGGCAATAATTTGAAAATAACAAGCGGTCGAATTGAAAATGAAGAAATATATTTTCGTCAAAGAAGACACATTCTTGTAAAATTCTTAATACCCATTATTTGTAGCGATCATTAAGTACATTTCGTAAGTATAAATAACGAGTGAGGGATTATTTTATCGATATACATAATGTTTTTGTTCTTTTTTAATCGATTTCAACAGATTTTCCGCAGTAAAGCCAATAAAATACAAGGAGTTATAGAAAGATTAATAAGAGAAAAAAGAAAGAGTAAGAGAAAGAGGACTCGATAATGATTGACATTGCATTTAAATTTTTGCAGATTAAAGTTGGCTGGAAAGCATGGAGCCGGAAGGGAGTTCCACAAGCGAGAAGTGCGAGAAAATAAACTGTTAGCATAGAATTTACGTCACACATTATGAAATGGACAAAGTCCAACAATTATTTTAAGACATTTTATGTTTATACATTTGTATCTATAAAAAGAATGTATAAACATAAAATGTCTTAAAATAGAATTTACGGTTACATCTCTTGGCAAGCTCACCTGTAAATTTATGAGATCTCGACGCCAGTCTAGTACAGCGCTTAAATTCAGAAAGTCTAGCTACCATTGCTCATCCGAACAATTGCCATGAAAGTATTTATAGAAAAAGACACAGAGAGGTACGCTTACGGCGGTGGGCAAATGACTGAATCCGAGCTGCCAGACTAGGACCGATAATATTGCTGATTCTTCTTTGGATTCTATCAAGGAGCTCTATATAATAACAGGGGCACCGGGCCATATATGCCAGCAATATTCTAAGCATGGACGAATAGTAGACTTATAGATATGTATGACAGATTTTGGAGATAGAAATTGTCTAGTAAGACACATTGTACCAACTTCCTTATTACCTGACCTCACAATGGATTCTATATAGTCTTTCCACTTCATTATACCGAGAAACCGCTACGAGTTATTTTCTGTAGGTTAGCACCCATCAGACATGTTGATAGAAGGGAGAGAGAAGTCTCTCAGATGATTAGAGGGAGGGAAGCTTAGTTTGGGAGGCGTTAAAATTAACAAGCCATCCTTTGTTCCAGTTTACAATGGACAGTTGAAACTCTTAATTTTTTCTCATCGGCAATGTATCTTGTGTGATTTTTGTGGGGTCATTTGGTATGGCCAGGATTATGCTTATATACTTATAGTATATAGACATAATCACGACCGCACTGAGTCGTAAATAATTTCGGATGACTTAAAACCATAACTCTGAGGTGTCTCCAAATCAACTACCTTCTTTTATCTTCTTTTATCTTTTCAGCCGTTTTGGCGTCTGCTCTATCATGAGGAGTTCAAATAAGTGTCTAGAAGGAAGTCATTGTTGTATCGAGAGGTACATTAATTAGTCAACCTAACGGCTTATTGATCCGCCCTTATACACACTTTATTGTTTTTTTTTTAATTACAACGCTGCCTGAACAAAGGTCTTGTTTTACTGCTTCTAAAATACGTTCATACAGGCACAAGGCAATTTGTGATATCGAGTCCGTTATGCCAAGAAGTATACAAGATTATATCCGTGTTCAACGGATTCTAATTTACAGTCTATGACATAGTATTCATATATTCCATCACGATTTGGTAGCTGTAGATGAATCCGGTTTCGTGTTTCATAAGTCTTATAATTAGGTTTATTTTCGAAGAAAACAATTTCAGTTGGCTTTCTCCTCTTTTTTTACTTTCTAATAAAATTCCCATATATTTTTGTTACTTATTTGGATACTTTCAAATTATGCGACAACTATTAAAATGAAATAAATTCTCAACTTAATTAGGCTGTTAGAAAATCTTTTAGAGCACGATCGATCAATTGATCTCTGCCTCTAGCTTTATCAGCTTCTATCTATCTATCTATCTATCTATCTATCTATCTATCTATCTATCTATCTATCTATCTAATTTTGATTCTACCCGTCCATATAAACTCGGTGAAAGCAGTAGTTTATTCTTCTCAGAGGACAGTGATAAACAACTTTCGAGTTTCTGTCTATATTTCTGAGATGAGGTATTATGTACACTATTTACATTATTCGAACTATTGTCCTCATCTTTGTCGCCATATTTATCACAAACTTTTTCTTTTTTTTTGCGCCATGACATTGTACAGGGCTAGCACCAATTTTTCAAAGTATTTTGAGCAGTGGTTGAGCCTTGTTTCATTTGTGATTCGGACTTGTTACGGATCGGGTGAGATGTGCCCTCGTGAGTCTGAGGGGTATCACCGTATTTTCTTCCGTAGGGCATCGCGAACCTGTGTTGAAATTGTTTCTTGATAGCTATTCTTGTCTTCAATTAGATTCGTGATGGTCATGGATTTCTGACCGGGGGGCTTTCTCGCGACGCCATTGTGGGGTGTTTTTTGTGTGTCTGATTGAGGAGGAACGCTGCCTCCTTCCGCTTCTCTGTGTCATTGATTTTTTTCCCTCTCCCGCTTAGGGTTTTCTGGGATACGATTTCGGTGTTGTTGCCTCGTTTGACGCTGGGCGGTGGTGTTATCAGTGGTGCTCTCCCTGTCCAATGTCGTGGCGCCAAAAAAAGAACAAATTTGTGATAAATATGGCGACAAAGATGAGGACAATAGTCCGGATAATGTAAATAGTAAACTTTCGAGTTGCATAATAAAATCTCACAACACTAAATGATACATTGGAAATATTTGCAATAAAAACAAACATTATGAGCTGAAATTTACATATTTATCAAACCTTGAAAATGTTAGCAACATCAATCGCAGTTTTCTTGACTTGAATATTCTGTTTCCTTTTATCTGGTCACATACTATAAAGCTATGGTCTCACTGGCCATGGCTTCATTTACATTTTATTGTCCGTCCTGTTATTGTGGCTTTAAAGAACATATTTCTCTGTTGTGTATGTCTTTTAAAATCTGTCTATCTATTAACACACACTCAAATTTGAATTTAATTTGTGACTGATACACTTTTTGTGCTTCATTGGCAACTAAGTCGCGTCGTCCATCATTTTTTTTATTTCCTAAGATCAAGTCGTATTATAATGGCTGATTGATTCGTCCATTAATCACTTCCCCGAAGGAAAGAAAAGACCAGCCAATAAATAAGCAAAAATAAGAAACGTTTTTTTTTTCAATTCCAGTTTTGTTGCCTGACTTGATTCATCGTGATATCAGCAAGTAGGAACGTCACTCTTTATTTTGTTCAAGGTTTAAGAAGTTACTTTCCTAGGAAATCGAATCTGTAGTGGATCTTGGTTGTTTTAAAATCGTTCGAATTTTAGTGCCACTAAAATGGCCAAAAATAATACGCACTTTGTCATTACGCTTTCTGGGCAATACCATATGTGTTATCGCTATATAATGGGTGTTCCAATAACTTGGACCGATTTTAAATGTAAATTAAGTTTAACCGTCTTCAGCGATTTTTTCTTTTTTATTCAGATTTAACAACTTAAGCCTTTGGCAATTTCAACCATGGAAAGATTAACAATCAAACAACGTGTTAAAGTTATCGAAGTTATCCAGCATTAAAATTTTTCAAGTTGTAGAAAAATACAAAATCTTTACATTATTCAAAAGAGAAATAAATTCTGCATAATGTGTACACAATAAAACTAATTTATATTGTCTTATTAGAAATATATTCGGAAATGAATAAAACTTTAACCATTGGTCTTAAATTTATTTTTCACCAGTGTATATATTATTGCAAACGTTATTTTTAGTAGATACGCGTATTTCACTAGACGCTATGTTCTTATTTTAAACAGTATTTATTTCGTCTACCGGCTTATCGATAAAAAGCTATTAAAGAAAATGTACCCTCTCGAGTTTACAGGCCATTAGACGAAATAAATATCGTTTAAAATAAAAGACAAAACAAAACAAAGAGTTTAATCAAATAAGGGTATCCATTAAAAATAATGTTTGAAGTAATCCAACTATTAAAAAAAATAAAATCCACGAATTCTTTAGAAACTACTTTGTTTGCGTTTCACAGACGCACGCACGCACACACACACACACACACACACATATATATATATATATAGATAAAGGTTTATCTAGGTCTGCTCTGCGGTTGTATTGAGCTCTTTTGTTAGTTAGTTGTTTACTCGTATCGGGGTTTTTTCTTTGAGCTTTGAACCTGTATCTGTGCGATTTTTTCGACAGACTTTCATGTTCCTGGCTCTTTCTTTTTTTAAAACCCTTTTTTCCCTCGGGATTGATTTGATTATTGGCAAATCAAAAATTTGAGGGTTTTTCGAAACGAGTATAGTTATCTATATTTGTATATATATATATGGTTATTGAAAGAATGAAATAATTGACTCAACTTCTCCGAACACCGAATGTAGCACTGCTGTCCATTGTGAGCCAATGTGTTGTTTCACAATGAAACTACTTCTAAGCTGACGTTGGAAACTACACTTTACATATTATTTTCATGTTCAATTTCCACTACTTTTTTGCTGCACTTCAACTCATACAAATAACTGCTTCATAATAATAACAATCGGATGAAATGTTGAAAACCCCAAAGGGTTATATCGATATAATTCTCGTTAATTGTGGTAAAAAAAGAGAAATTTTCGAGCCATTATTTATTAATCCTAATCAATAAAACATGTTTATTTGTTCCCATTATACATCAGTGTACATTTCGGCCGATCAATACACTAAATCAAAATCTCATTGATCTCCGTTCTTAATCATATCTTTGATACTTATTATTTATAAAATTAATTATAAGATAATTATCATTTAAAACTTGATTATAAGAGTATTATCATTTAAAACTTACTTATAAGATCATTAAATTAAAATGCTTAAATTTTATTAAAAGCCTGATAAATGAACTTAACATAAAAACATATCAAGGTTTTCAATGTTTCTCGTATAAATCATTTAACATCTACATTTAATATCAACAATACTTCACATATTTTTAAGCTTCCCGATATTTTTATACTATTTCCGCAACACTACCAACCAGCAAGTGTGTGCTGAAACATAGAACTAAGTGGATTTCACTCATAGGCAGGTTTCAAGTCGTGTGTGTGTGTCATCATCGGGTGCTTCGTGTTCTTGCATCCAGTAATCACATTCGTTGCAGCGGACAGGAAAATGGAAGCGACAGACAACAGATCATCCCAGTTCATTGCAGGCTCCAAGGTGATACTGATAATATAATAATAAAAATAAGAATGAAGAAAATTCTCAGAAGAAGAAAAAGTTTAAGGATGAAACTGAACAGTATAAATTTTCTTCTTATTAAAATCATAAATATATGATCCTTAACAATAGTAAGATGTTTAAAACACTTTATAAATTGAATTCTAACAAATAAACTGATGTCCAAATACGAAGCTTGATATCTTAGAGATGACATGAAAAATTTACGTGTAGAGGAGGAGGATTTGTCATAGTTGTGTCATGTAGAGGAGGAGGATTTGTCATAGTTGTGTCATGTTGTGTCATGTGTCATGAGGAGGAGGATTTGTCATGTAGAGGAGTTGTTGTCATGTAGGGGGAGGAGGTTGTTGTCATAGTTGTGTCATGTAGAGGAGAAGGATTTGTCATAGTTGTGTCATGTAGAGGAGGAGGATTTGTCATAGTTGTGTCATGTAGAGGAGAAGGATTTGTCATAGTTGTGTCATGTAGAGGAGAAGGATTTGTCATAGTTGTGTCATGTAGAGGAGGAGGATTTGTCATAGTTGTGTCATGTAGAGGAGAAGGATTTGACATAGTTGTGTCATGTAGAGGAGGGGGATTTGTCATAGTTGTGTCATGTAGAGGAGGAGGATTTGTAATAGTTGTGTCATGAACTTGAGGACCAAGTAAAGCATATCGCCCTGGGTGTGACGATAAACTACATCCGGCAGCAACGTCTCCAATCGGGAAGATTGGAGGATTTGAGGAGCGTGGGACCACATCTTAACTATTGTTGTTACCCATGTCTACCGTGCCCTAGGGTGGTAGCATCTGTTAGGGTCTAAGCTATAGGCAAATAGTGAACCCCCAAACAAAAATCAACAGCTCATTTTTATAACAAAATGAGAAGCAATATATTTTTTATAGCAAAAGGACACTCAATGCAACACTAAAAAAAATATAAAAAACACTTTTTTATAGTAAAATTAACAAGAATACATTTTATTCTCTATAAACGGTATATCTAAAAAAACATACTTTTATTCTGAACGTATAAAATTATATCCAAAATATCTATAGTGGAAAGCATAAAATTACATACAAAATATTTAGATTTCGGCATTAAATAACTCATAGAGGTTGATATGATGCTAAACAAAATCAACCAACCAATGCAAAGCATAAAATGGCTGAATTTGAAACTAAAAGCTGCATCAAGACTAAGAAGAAAATGTCGGATCAGAAAACTAAAAATAGGAGCCAAAAAAACAGAAGCAAATCAACTCTATGGAGATTTCAAGAAACAAACGAAATGAATCGAATAAGAAATACTGTGAACAGAATTGCGAAGAGGAAACCTGAATAGAGAAACGGACTCGATATTACTCGCATCCTAGTGTATTAGAACTAGAAAGTAAATGTATTAGAAATAAGTAATAAGAAATAATATATCGAGTAAATTAGTAAATAGGTGAAGACCATTATTCGTGTAAGCGAAGTGTATCAGAAAGAATACAAAATTAGATATGACTGAGGGATCCACTGGGAATTAAATACCTGACACCCACCCAAACATGTTTAGACAGGGTGGTAGAAAGCGAAAAAAAATAAGCAAGAAGAAAGGACTGACCATCAACTGCAAAAAGACAGGAAGTTTAATCATGAGCAAGAAGAAAAAAAAAACAAAGACGCGAGTTAAGAATTGGCGACATAAACATCAAGCAGCTGCAGGAGTTCAAATATCTGGGAAGCGTTTTAACAGACGATGGAAAATGCAACACTGAGTTCCAAGCACATATTGAACTAGAGAAAGAATCATTCCAAGCACGATACTGAGAAACGGAAAAAATGGCCAGAAACAAAGGGAAGAGTGCTGGATTTCTATGTTGCATGCATCCTCTTATATAGCAGTGAATGTTGGACAATTTCTCGACGGATGAAGAAATTGTGTTATTTTGTCCTAAGTGGAGGCTGCAGAAATGTGGTTCGACAGATGGATACTGAATATACAGGGTGAGTAAGCAACAAGGAAATCTTAAAGAAAATGGCACTTATACTCAAAATTAGGAAAAATATAGTTGTGATAGTTGTGAATATTTTTTTGCAAATGCACATGAAACACTCTCGGTTATAGTCAATTTACGTTAAGAATATGTAACTTAGTTTATTTTTTTATTATTAATATTGTAAAAATACACAACCTGCAATTCTTTTAAAAAAATTAAAAAATTCTTTTTTTACAATTTGAACATCCCAAACATTGCTTTTTATAGACATTTTAAAACATTGTTGTTATACACATAATTAATTTTATTTAGTGTTGGTTTCATTGTTTTATATAAAGCGCTTCGAGAATTTGAAGTTTTTGCTTTTTATTTTCATGGTGGAGTATACTTGTATTTGAGAGGATTAAATTAAAAATAAATAGGCGTATATATATATATATATATATATATATATATATAGGCATTGTAAAATCATTCATTCATCCCCCAGAGCCACTTTCTCAAAAACACTTATCATTCAGGAACATCTGCAAGGATAATTTTGAGCCCAGAGATATCAGCTCGCCACCCACAACTAACGTTCGCTGAAGAGATTAAAATGATTATTTTGGATGTTTCTCTATTTGTACGATTTGGAAATTAAATTGGGCAATACTTGTTACCTTTCCTTGTATTTTTATTTGAAATATGAACGGTGAATCATTTCTTTTGAAATTAGGTGTTGTTGGCACTTATTGCCGGAGAATATTTATTTCCTTTATTCAAAGTAATATTCTTCCGTCCCTTTTTTTGTTTATATTATTTTCTAACGTTCTTCGACTATTGCTAATCTTTCTTTTCTTTTCTTTCTTTCTTTCTTTCTTTCTTTCTTTCTTTCTTTCTTTCTTTCATCGTTCTTTATTTCTTTTCTATCTCTCACTCTTTTTTTTCTTTCGTACAACTCTGCAAGTCTACATTTCAAACTTAACTTAACTTGATCGTTTTTGTTAGTCAGTTAACATTGTTTCATTAAGTTTGTCCTATCAACAATATTCCACAACCCGGTGCCTTGTTGTGGGCTAATGGTTAACAATCTAACCTTTAACAATCTTTAATGAGTTCGATTACTACTGAGTTTCCTCACATATATAGCATTGTGCAAAACCAAGCTAAGAATGTTAAATTTCAACAATGGTCTAAGGCAGACGCCTGTGTTACATGGATATGGATAATATTTTGTAATTACAGACACATTTGTATACATATGTTACAAATAGATATAAGAAGATAGAGTAAAATATTTACGGATTTGTGACGGATCTCAGCACGGAAAGTGGAATCGGTGAACTGTGGTCAAATCTCGGCTTCACTTTCTCACGAAGTTTTACGAGAAAAGCAGAAATCCATGTAGTCTCCTCCCGCCAGTTATTGGTTAAGTAGCAGGGTAGACTTGGATCTCTAGTCTTGGATGACAACCAGTCTAGGAGAGAAAAAGATTCCTAACCGTGGAGAAAATGGGAAAACTTTCGAGTATCTATCTCAACAATGCTTGGCAATAGTGACTCACTGCGACTTCTTGGCCTCACATTTTCAACTGCTTTGGAGTGGAACAACTACATTGAATCAAGAGCTACATCTACTGCTAGGAAAGTTGTTTCATTGTGTCGCGCTAGAAGGTTTTTCTCGTCAGAGTCCATCTTGCACATTTATAAATCTACCATTCGTTCGTGCATTGAATACTGCTGCCATATTTGGTCTGGTGCTCCAGCTATTTATTTCAAGGTTCTTGACAAAATTCAAACAAGAATCTACAATTTAATCGATCAGTACAATCGTCAAAAATTCAAATGCAACATCAACCACCATCTTCTGTTGACTTGAACCCAGTTAATCTTTTATCATTTCCCCATTCCCCCTATAACGAGTCCTTTCTCTCACTTTCACTCACTGTAAAGTAAACCCCAGCCCCCGCCCCCCACCTGAGTACTAGTGGCACTCCCGCCTTGCTTGGGGTGAAATTACAATAAAATAGCAGATAATGAAGGAGTGGAATCTGCGGAGAGTCACGATCGCTTACTTCATGAAGTGACATAGCATTATAAAAATGTATTTATACATTCTCCCAACAGCTATTCTCTTCTATTTCTCTCTCTCTTTCCCTCTCCGTATCTCACTCTCACATACACATACTCACACTCATATATATATATATATATATACATACATACATATATATATATATATATATATATGACAAAGTGGGAAAGAGTTTTTCGTGTAATGGGTTTCGTCCCTTAGGACTTCATCGGATTGGCTTTATTTACTTTGATGCAACTACAAATGAGCACGAACTAGAGACGTTGCGAATTTTAAATTTAGAAAAAATTAATTTAAAATGTCCAGCGTCTCTCTTTCGTGCCCATGTGTATTTGCATCAAAATAAACAAAGACAAACAGATAAAATCTTAAGGGACGAAACGCGTCAAACGAAACCTTTTTCCCACTTGGTCATACAATTCTCCTTCGAAATTTTTCATGGTATATAAAATTTATATATATTTTTATATATATATATATATATATATATATATATATATATATATATATATATATATATATATATGTACATAAATATATCTGTGTGTGTGTTTGTGTGTGTAAGTATTGTATATACATTTCATTGAATATGACAGACAAGGTGTTTTGATTTAGTTTTTATACAATTTCTCCCGCGATCTAATAATTTTTCTTTTCTTTTCAGATGATAAATTATATAAAAACTATCCGAATGTTCTTTTAATCCGAGCGCTTTCGGCTATACATTTACCCATTTTCAATGATTAAATATTTTAACTGTTAAATAAGAAATAGTTTGTTGTATGTATGTATTTATATAATATTTTCATTTTTTAAAACACGGTCAAGATATTGTGTCCATGTACATAGTTGATATTGTTAAGTGTTGTTTTTTTTTTTTTACTTTTATTAATAAAGCTTCCATTATTTTTTGCCTTTTTTTTGCATGTAGATGATTCTATTATATTTGTGTTGTCAACAAGTATGTTACGAATAGTGTTCGGTAGGTCTCCATGAATATCTAAATGAGATCTATTTGAGCTACGAATTCTTACTTAACAGTTAAAATATTTCATTCTAAATACAAACACACACACATATATATATATATATATATACTAATGCAAACGTAAAATACTTATGCAAATAATCTTCCTTTTTATAAGGGCAGGTGTAAATCTCTATTCCTAGAAAGGAAATATATATATATATATATATATATATATATATATATATATATATTTTTTTTGTTTAAAAGTATGATTCCTTCGCTACATAAGAGTTCTCATGTTTCAAAAACGAGAGCCGAAACCATCCAAATAATTATTAAAATTAAGTTGAATTGAGGTGTTTAGTCTCGTATGGTTTCGGCTCTCGTTTTTGAAACATGAGGACTCTTATGTAGCGAAGGAATCATATTTTTAAACAAAAAAAATATTATTATAATAAAGCTCTACTTCTGTATGGAGCACTGTCTTCTTAAAAATAAAAACAAAAATACTAAGGAACTCCGGATTATGCACCCAACGTGTTCTTTTCTATTTTCTGCATACCTTCGCACTTATATATATATATATATATATATATATATATATATATATATATATATATATACTGCGCAATGAATATAGCAGATATATAAAATAGCAAAAGAAAGAAAATATAGAAATCCCAATGACCGTAGAAGTAAATAGAAAGAGAAGTACATAGAAAGAGTGGGTAGAAAATGAGATAGATCGGGAGTAGAAAGAAATATGCATATAACCGGAGTGAAAAAAGAAGAAAAGAAAAAAAGAACGCACAAAAAAAGAAAAGAAAAGAGAAACAAAGAAATAGAAAAAAAGGAAGAGAAAAGAAAATGATTCTAAGACAAAAAAAGATCAAAAGAAAACATCAAGTGAGACGACAGAATCGAGTGCAGCTGTGCGACAGAAGTGGGTGGCTTTTCTTGATGTTCCTTCGACAGAAACATATGACCGACTTTCAGTGTTCTTCATGTGATGTGCATCTTTGTGTCTATTTATATTTTAAGAATTTATGACGAATACTTGCGGACACCAATTTCGTTTCTCCGAAATCACAATCAAACGCAACTTAAAAAGAAAAGCATTTATTCATTACGTCAGAAAGAAAGTCCTGTAGCATTTCTGACATCATCACTGACTACTTTTTCACTATTTAAAATAAAATAACCATAACTTTTGCATCTTTCTTTGTCTAATTGGCAAGTTTTGCATCGATCTTATCCTTTTAAAATGAGTTAAAAATCAGACTCATATCAGACACTTTATGTTGCTTACACACCACACAGTACCTGATATAAGCCATGGGTTTGAAAAAAGCGCCCTTCAGCAATGAAAGCGGCAAGAATAATTCGTTCTGTTGATGGTATTTGAAAAGTGTTGACTATTATGAAATTCTAAACCAAAACGAAAAAGTTAATGCGAATAGGTATTGTTCTTGGATGGAAGTATTGCTCGAAAATTTGCAGAAAAATCACCTATCGTTGATTGATCGCAAAGGGACGTTGGTCTTACACGGTAAGGGTATTCGGGATAGATTTGACAGAATCTAATGTTTTTATTTTTTTTTTCCGATTGGTTTGGAATATCTGTAAACAGTGAGCGGTATTGTGACACCTAATCACTACAGTCTTAGAGGTGTCAAATTTAACTGGCATGAACGAATGGAAGCCAAACGAATATTGAAAAAAGGTAACCTCATTATGATGATTAGTGCCGGGCATCAAAATGTCGGAATCATGACAGCTGCTCAATGCTTTTTGAATAGCGTGAAAACAATAAGACGTGAAATGGAGAGCTGAAACGGAGATTATGAGACCGTGGCTTACAAAAAAGAACACAGCCTCTGTAAACCAGAATTCATCCAATAAATGCAGGAGAAAGTGATGGAAGGCCCAGGCAAGGGAATGCGGGCATTAGCGTGGGAAGTGGGTGTTGCAATTTCAACCATGAACCTCGCCTTGTATGAGAACCTTCTGCTTTCAGTCTTTCAAAAAGGCCCAAGAAAACTGTCTAACAAAGGCAAATAAACTCCTGAACAAGGCGAAATATCCTGTTGAACCAGAGACAATGGTTCTTCTCTGAAGAAAAGAATTTTTGCCAGGAACAACCTGCCTTCAATCCATATGACGTTCTCGTGTCATGAAGACCAACTTTTCCCAAACTGTGATCGTTTGTGGGTGCGTCTTCAGTTTGGGTGATGTCATGCCACCTCACATCTTTGAACAGGGTTTTAGGCTCAATTCGGATGATTATGTGGAGTTATTGAACACCCTAGTCAAGCCTTTGTTGGAGAGAATGGCTGCTGGAAGACCATATGTGTGGCTGCAAGATTCAACTTCCTGCCACACTACCAGGAAGAATCTGAAGGGGTTGTCAGATAATTTGTACGACTTCACCAGCCACAACGTCTGCTCCCACTAATTTCCCTGATTCTAAACCCATAGATTATTATGTGTGGGACGCAGCTGAGAAAAACAACCACTGCATTGCCTGTAGCACCAAGGCCCAGATGCTAAAGGCAGCTTCTTTGAGTGAATTGTCTTTTGATTATTATAATCTGTATGCCACTTTTCTATTTTTCCAATAAATTGATTTTTGACTTCGATATTCACTTTGTTTTCCCAAAAAAATCAGTCAAATTTGGTCCGAACATCCTGTAAAATTTTCCGAATCGCGCAGGAAAAATGACGGCATCATCCTTACTCTTCTGGTTCTGTTCAAACTGAATATAAACTGTTCGGATCACAGCAACATTTTTAAGGAGGAAACCATTTTAATAGTGAAGTGGTTAATATTTATATTGAGTGTTTCTATGCATCAAATCTTGAAGAATTTTCCAGCTGAAAGATCAACAATTTTATAACCAGCTGGAATTATGTCATCGATATCAGTTAAATATTAAGTCCATTTGTAGCTGCCTATTTACATATTCAAGATAGTAAATATATATTTTCTTTTGGTTTTAAACTTTTTCTTTAGCGTTTGTATTGCATGGGCCGATAAAAATCCTGTTTGGAAGCAATAATGATTGCTTCATTTCCTTTTTTAAACTTTATTCTACATTTCATAACATTGCAATATACAGGATGCGTAAGGTATTTGAGGACATATCTTTTGGGGTTATTTCTGCATTTTACCAAACTTTATGTCATTTTCTTTCAGAACATAATATCTTGCCTTTTCCTGTGTTTATGGCTCATTATTATTTTCATTGTAGTGCAGTTTTTTCACTTGTGTTTATATTCTTTTCCTGCTCTCTTTTTGAGTCCTTTGATTTCAGTGTCGCAGTCAAATGTGCGTGATATGGTGAACGGATTTGATAAAAAAAAAAAAACAGTGTCCAACCTTGCAGGTGGAGACCAATTAGAAATACCTTACCTTCAGTTCATGTAACTCGGTTGGCTCAGATGCTTTACAATCTGCAGGGACTGCCATATCAATAAAAAAGCACATTCTGTTCCTGCGGTCTGTGATCATGATATCTGGGCGATTATCTTTGAATGTTCTGTCTGTGTCTATTGTAAAGTCCCAGAAAATTATTACAGGTCCTATCTCTGTAACCGGGTCTGCGTGATTTTCTGGCAGTTTCCTTATTATTATTATTATTATTATTATTATTATTATTATTATTATTATTATTATTATTATTTCCTTGGATTTCTGTTGTATACACATTTCCTTCTGGGTCTCAATCAGAGACCTAAGGTCAAAAATGGTTTCATAATATCTTCCACTGATCATTTTTGTAAAAAATTAAAAAAAAAAGAACCGTAAGATCACACACATTTTACATAGATAAATCTCCTCGTAATGCGTGAGCAGTACTTGTGAGGACATTTTTTGTATTTCTTTAAGGCTAGCAGGAATCATTTCAATGTGTCTATCGGAACCTATTTCAATTACAACTGGAATTAGTGATGTCCTCATGTGCCACATTTTTGAGCTTTCTATTTCAAGATCCTTGTATTTTTTATTTTTTGTTTTATTCGTTGAAGATCTTCAAAGATATCTTATAATCTGCAGTGATTTTCATGTCAATAAGAAAGCACATTCTGTGTTTTGTAGTCTTTAATCACGATATCTGGGTGATAAATTTTGATTGTTTTGTGTGTATTGTAGTTCCATAAAATTGTTACAGATCCTATCTCTGTAATCGGGTCTGGGTGATTTTCTTTCAGTTTCCTTCCCGTAAAAGTTGCATATTTTCCAGTGCAGATATTGACCCACTCTGCCATGCCAAGTTTTATATTCAGTTCGTGCTAACACTGTGCAACCTGATACAAGATGGTCAATTGCTTCTGGATATATATCACAGAATCTGCATTTCAGGTTAACACAATTTTTCAGGATGTGTGCTTCGTAACTTCTATTTAACAAGCATTGGTCCTATTATTATTACTCGTAGTAACAATACATATTATTATTGTTGAGGGATCCTCCCCTTTTTACACAAATGGACTCACCCAGTATATACATATACTACTGCTACGTGAAGACTAGAGAGCAAGACCAGAGCAGGAGTGAAAGGTTGAAGGTAACAGACAGACAGACAGAACGAACGTAGCCAGCAAGAGTCACAGTGAGCGAGCACATAGACTCAGTAAGAAGTCATACAGTGATACTTCAATACCAAAGGCTGTATAGATATTTTGCTACTAACCCGCATTCCTGGAACTACTAACCTGCATTAACAGTTTGTATTATTACGTTAATACATTATTTTCCTACATCCATTCTTGGCGTTGTTATTTATTTGCATCGGATTTCATCCCGGAATCCACAACAATTATGATGATGTGTTGCTTGCAGGCAGTGGTTGTAAGATGGAGCTCTTCCCTATGGTACTTAGACTTTATGAATTTAAGCGCAGTGCTAGATTGGCAGCAAGGTCTCACCAATTTACAGTTGAATTGGCTAGATGTAACCGTAATTTCTATGCTAATAGTCTCTTTTATCGCACTACTCGCTTGTGGAATTCTCTTTCGGCTTTATACTTTCCGGACAAATTTGATCTTCAAAAATTTAAATGCAATGTCAATAGTTATCTACTGTCTTCCTGATTACTCTTCTGTTGTTCTCGCACCTTTATAATGTTTTCTGTTTTCTAATTTTTTCACGACCAGTAGCCCCTTGTGTCTTAGTGGCTTTACAGTCTTGCTTGGAGTAAATTCGATTAAAAACAAAATAAAAAAAACAGTGATGTCAGTATTAAATTAGAATCTGGTGTTGTCACTACAGTCGTGTCTGCAGTTTGAATGTAAATGGCCGACAGAATGTACCATTGATCTGAACACGGAAGTATCTTTGCCAACAGTCCTGGATCAAGCAGTGATTTTCCTCTCCTTTCTTCTCAACCCGCGACATATCGTGACGGGAGATTACTGATTGTCCTTCCCTTATTACATTTTATAATAACTTAATCAGATCAAATCAACACGGACAGGTCTTTATTTCTTTATTTTTAATTTTGTTTTTTTTATCTACTTGGTGTATTTGAAACTAGCAAGGTAACGAAATGTTGCTACGGTTAAACTTGTTTCCGATCTTCAGATTATAATTATTTTTACATAAATTATTTTGTGAACCGATCCACAATTAATTGAGTTAATTAAATATAAATTATAAAGAGAAGGATATAACATTAATTGGGAAACTTTCTTAAATTATATCTGTAAAAAAAAAGGAGATTTTTTTTTCTAAATTCAAAACCGGTTGGATGTGGGGCTAGTAATTCCATAAGAAGCCATGATAGAGAAGGAAAAATGAATATATAAAATTATGAGAAACTTGTTTCTATTTTACACACACACACACACACACACACACACACACACACACACACACACACACACACATATATATATATATATATATATATATATCTTTAAATATGAATTTATTTTGTCAGACCTTAAAGGAATGCATGATTTATTTATTTATATATAGATATATAAACTCGAGAAACGTGCGTCCTGGGGTGTATATGCCCGAATATACATATTTAGATGTCTTGCAAATTTCTGTGACCGTGTGTACGTAATTTGATATATATTTGATATATATTTGATATTTATTTGATATATATTTATTTGATATATATTTATTTATATATTTATTTGATATATATATTATTTGATATATATATATATATATATAAATATATATATATATATATTTGATATATATTTATTTGATATATATTTGATATATATTTGATATATGATATATATATATATATATATATATATATATATTTGATATATATTATATATAGATATATAAACTCGAGAAACGCGCGTCCTGGTGTGTATGTGCACAAATATACATATTTAGATGTCTTGCAAATTTCTGTGACCGTGTGTACGTAATAGGTTTATACCTGCATAATATCTGTGCGTTGATATATTTTGCTTACAGAAACGAATATTCATAGTTGTATATAAACAGAAATAACATTACAGCATAGGTTATGAAATTTTATTTGCAGCTGCCGTTAGGTGACAATTACATGTGTGTGGGCATGTTTCTTGGCCATCTTACTTATTCTCCAATTCATACCTAAAGAAATAGAATACAGTATTTCGTTCGTGCTATGTGACGAGTAATATATATATATATATATATATATATAAACAAAATATAGAAGGAAAAATAGAATTAAAAATACTTGTACATAGAAAGCAGTAGATTTTAAAGTATTTGTACACAGGAAACAGCAGATGTAATAATACTTGTACACAGCAGATAAAAAAAAGATATTAAATAAAACTAGACAGTCTCCATACAACTTTGGAAGTGACTGCATGCCTGGATAAGGTCTTTTTGTTACACTTACGCTCACCCAATATAATGCCCAAGAGCCACTTAAGGTAGAGGATCACTGAATAATGTATGAACATGGGAAGAGGTCTTTAGAAGTACGGTTTATGAGGTTATATAGGAAAGCTAACGGTTAACTCTGAGGTGGCTAAGTTTTTAGTAATCCGGAAAACATCCTATTTGGAATTCATTAAAAAAACTGTCGTTTCATCAAGTAGATCTTCCTTCTTACTAATAGAATAAGGAGGGAATGGAGATCATTCGTCACTGTATACGTGGCATGGCGAACATTAGTTGCAAACGTCAAAAATGGTGGAACTGGCAAAGCATTTGCGATGCAAGTAGCGATATAGTAGTGAGGGGCTTACAACATTTCGTCTGTGCAAAAGTGGCTATAGACTAGAATATAATTAAACACACAAAAGAGCACGTAATTACTTTTGAACTCTATTCAGACAGGTAAGTGCGCCCAGGACAGCTCCAGCCACGATATGGTAGCAATACTCGATTTTGGGCTGATCTGGCTGTTGTAGATATAAAGTATATCAGGAAGAGTCATTTACTTTCTGGAGCGGTAGAAAAAACCAACCATTTTCCCGCATCTTTAGCGATTGACTGTATATATGAGTTTTACTTGAGGTCTGGGGTGAGCTTGAATCCCAACAGGGGTTCAAAGCAAGAAGACTCTTTGAGAGAACACCCATCCATCATGATATGTGTAAACTCAGAGTCATTTGGTGATGGTGGAACGTCACTAGTTTGGTCATGGAGGTATTGAATATGACAACCCAGTCCCTGCTTTATTTGGTCACTAGGATGCCAGAGGAGAGATCCACTCTTAAGATCTCGTCATTCAATGGTTCTCCTGTAAACGGTTGCATCGTCTGCATAGATATTTGACAAAGATCTGAGTAGGTTTTTAGGCAGATCATTAATATAAAGTAGAAAGTGGGTAGGTCAGATGAGCGAACTTTAGAAAACGTCGGCATTGATCTCATCGACTTCAGGTGAGTGGCCATTAAACACGACCTTCGTAGACCTATCATGGCGGACTTGATAATTGAGGAACCCCTTCCAGAAATTCCATAAATAGAGTGTTTGTGTAGCAACCTCCAATGCCAGAATACATTTTCAAGGGACTTTGATATATCTAAGGCAATTATTCTCGTGATGAATACTTGTTTGGTTTGCTCGTCATGTGCAAGATTGTAGCCTTCAAAGATTCCTTGGTTTGTCTCCTTTGGACAACGTTTCAGAATCAATAGTCCACGGGATTGAAATCAGTATTACCAGGATCCACATATGAGTTGATGACATGACCGTGTAAATTCTTAGCCAGCCACCTGCCCAATTACATGTCCATTATAGAAGGGAGCCAATACTTTCTGGAACGGATACGTTATCGCGAGCACCAATGGATTCCAGAAGTTGATGTAGTCGGTGACGTTGACGTTGACCTTAAGGTTCTTCGGAAAGAAGACATGACACACGACTCAAACGACGTTAACTTTGCGTGCGTCACTTTAGATTCGCCTGTTGTGTGCACGTAGAGCCAGTATAAGTCCTTCTGCTTTTTGTCGATGCATTTATCATTGGCGAAAGGTCAGATCATTCTGGTTACACGAGTTTTTCAGTAAGTGTTTCGATCAGATTACAGATTTCTCCCGGGTTTGGTCGAATATGAACTTGTTAACACTTGATGTCATCGTACACAACGCGTCTGTTATGGACCTTTTAGCTGCTCGGTAGTGGACCTCACCGACTTGGTTGATCATATCCTGGGTTTACTGGAATACGTAGATTTTCTTTACGCCATCTAAGTGATATCTTTCTCTTGACACGTGACTGTCAGGGCTTTGATTCTAGTAGTTTGATTACTTTCATGTCTTTTTTTAATGTTATTTTAAAATTCTGCATATTTTGTCTCAGTTTACATTTGCAACTCAAATATTCTTTCTTGCTTATTACCCTTTGAATTTTTCTCAAACCTTTTTAAATGTATTTTTAAAGTCATCATTCTTCTCGTTCTGACCAAGGTATTCAATTTATTCTGATTTTCTCAGTTTAACCCTTTTCCCAATTTCCAGCATTTGGCTGCTTGAACTCAATAACGTCTCAATATCTTTTTTTTTTCTATCTGTCTATATCCCTGAGGTGAGGTATTATGATTACTTACATTATTTATATTATTCGGACTGTTATCCTCATCTTCATAGCCATATTCATGTGTCCCCAAGAACACATGGCCCAGTGGATAAAGACGTTGGTTAGATCCAGTGACAGGACCCAAAGAGTTGTGAGTTCAATACCAGAATACAGAAGTGGTGAACAACAACAAAAAAAAAACAACAAAAAAACAAACTTGGAGTGTTGAGTTGAAGGGAAATAACTGAGACATCTGGAAGAGGCATGGCACGTGGAACTAGAACCATATACCCCGGTGGACGAAATAAAGGGATCCAGTCGCCTGAAGAAGGCTGGAGCTTACAGTGGTCGAAACGTTGTGAATATAGGGATGAAGATGGGGATAACAGTTCAAATAATGTAGACAATGTAAGTAATCTTGTTTGTCTTTTCAAATTCTCGTTTTCAAACTTTATATTTCAGAATTAAAGAAGAAGAGTTATAATTTACATTATTATTGCCTATTTTCCTTTAAAATATAACGAACAGCATAATGATGGCATAGCAGAACCCCGCACTACCAAATAAATTATTGTAAATATTTCTAATGAACAAAGATATAATCTGAAATACACGTGGTATATTAATCATATCAACATATCCCCATTGTGACAGAAGGTTTGATCACAGTGGCTTTGTTCCAACTGGAGATCAGGCTGGATTATTCGCTCTTCCCTAGAAATTCTAACAAAGATCTGCTTAGCAATATTTGTAGTGTTAAACACAGGTTGTTTCTGTGGATATTGAACATAAATGTACCTAAGCAGGCATCTACAACAGGGATTAGGTAGCCACCTTGCAGACATCATGCTAGTATACGTGCCAGTTACACCCCCCATATATATATATATATATATATATATATATAAAAAGAAAGAACAGTAAGATATATAATCCGGTGTTATAGGTATTTTTTATTTTTACATAATAGTGCTCGATGTAAATTTACAGAGCATTAATATTATAAATTAATTGATTTAAAATATGTTTTTTTCCGCTACACAGTTCTAACCATGTTTCAAAAATGGAAGCTAAAAGTCACGAATTTAATTTTGCAATTAAATTAAAGACATTAGTTCCATTTCACCCTCAAACGAATTTTGAAGTAACTTTTAAAATTACTGGATTTTAAAGACACAGCTAAAATCACGTTTCCATGGTTACAGATAAATCTACTTCAACTGGACAAGGGGTATCTGGGTTTTCCTTATGTCTGCATCATTGTATCGGTTATTAGCTACATTTTGATAAGGGGTAGGGATGTATTTTTCAATGAAAACTGACATCCGTTGAATGCATGTCGTTTGGATTTTTTTAAATTTATTGTTAACGCAAAAAAATTCTTATGGCATTTTTTTCTATTTGTAAATTTAAAGATTTTCGCGGGTGTTCAGATTAGAATACTTTATATTTAACTATGATTTGAAATATTCTCATTTTTAATTTTTCATCATACTATATTTTTTTTAAGAACAGTTAAATGTATTAGAATCCCTTATAGTATGTAGGATTATTTTTTACATCAAGTATAAGTATGTATATTAGGTTACATTTTTATTTCATTTTATATATATATATATATATATATATATATATATATATATATATATATATATTAAAATATATATATATATATTAAAACAAAAGACATTTTGTGCCGATCAATTTTACTGATCGACTTAACAAAATTTTGAATAATCCTTCTCAGACAAGGAAAAAATTCCGTCAGAACTTTTCCGTTCGTTTTGGAAGAAAAATACAAGAAATATAGTCCAAGCTTCCGACTTTCTGGAGTTATTATTAGGGTATGTAGACTCTTACAACAAAAAAACAACCACCAATAAATAAAACCAATAATGACTTAAGATGTCGATTCACAAATGTATATAAAAACACGTTATACCTTGCTTACGTCACAAGACTTTTTGCCTACGTCACAAAACTCACTATTGTCTCTACCTACCCTGATGATGACTTAAGAATGTCGAAAGCGTGGAAAAGCCGATCAGTAAAATTAAATGTCTATTGTTTTTAGTAACAGTTGCCTTAAAAATCATTTAAATACACAGAACACGCATGCAAACAACAAAATGTGTGTATGTATCCTGAAAAGTCTTACCAATATGCATCTGTGTATACTAATGTTATTTTGTTTTGAAATTATCTGACTTATATATATATATATATATATATATATATATATATATATATATATATATATATATATATATATGGTAGCTTAGTCATTCGGACATGTTTATTCGTAGTGCGGCATATCGCATCCTGAGACGTAGGCTGGGTCACCCAACAAGAATTTGTGTCAGCCCCTAATAAGAAGGCAATCTAAAAAGAGAGTGTGATAATATGATACACGAGAAAGTGTTAAATAAAAAAAAAGATAAGGAAATTACAAATCACTTGAGGGGAAAAAGAAAAAATGAAGAGAGACAGTGAAAATAATGAAAAAAAGAATTAAAAAACGAACGAAAAGAGTAAAAACGAGAAGAAAGAGATAAATGAAAGACTAAGATTGGATTGAAAGTGTTTAAGAAAAATATTTCAAAGAAAGATGGAGACAAAGAGAGAGACGGTTGAAGAAAAATATTTTGAGATATGACAAAGAAAAAAGAATGAAGAAACTCGATAGGGGTTGAAAGCAAGCATAGAAAGACAAACGTAAAGAAAGATAAAAAGAAAGAAAATTGATTAAAGAAGAAGAAGAAGAAGAAGAAGAAGAAGAAGAAGAAGAAGAAGGTGTCTGCTTTGCTCGGCGTTTGCAACGTCATGTCTTTAAATGAGTGAATATATATTTTACATCACAAGAAATATGATGCTATAGTAGGTCGGCTGATATGAAGAAAGAAGATAAAACAAACGGTGACAATTCTCAAGGGGTAAACATTTTGCATCCCCTAAAATGGCTGCTTCGGAATGGAGGAACTAAAAGAATATTAATATTACAATTCTTGTCTTAATATGGGGCGTGTCCAAAAGTTTCTGGAGCTCATTCTTCTGAAAACCTGAAACTGAATACACATTATAACCGGTTTTTAAATAGTAAATCTAATCCCCCCAATTCTCTAATTTCCTGACCATAGAAAAAAAATTACTTGCCACCAAGTTTTAACTATTTCGAAGTCGTCATTAACTCAAAAAGGATCGTGGTAAATGATCGTCGTCAAATAGCTTTCGCATTTTCAATTCCTCACAATTTTCAATAATTCTTTTGGAACATGGAATTACCTTTACCCGAAGAAAATTATCATGCTAATCAGTGCGATTCTAGAACTCCAAAAATGGGGGGCTGGCACTTGGGGGCCCAGATTTTTCTGCGGCAGAGTGGGGGGAATTTAAGCAGCGTCTTTGTTTTCATACTACACCACTATCGTATACACAATTTAGGAATGAGTTTTAGTATAAATATGTTAGTTCACTAAATTAAACGGAATAACTTTTCATTCATAGTAGTGGAGTTCTAATCTCTTCTTGCCCTTTTTCCACTCTCAAGCTGTTGGACCATAAAAGAGGGGTTAACTTCGAAACAAAATCAAAGGGTTAATACTAACGTCAATACTAGCAGAACAGTGTAGTTAGTCTGCTTTGATTTCTTTCCTCAAGAAAACTTAGAAAAGTTTGGGGGTGCAACCGAGGGGCCAGCCAATATTCTGGGGGGGGGGCTTCTGGCACTCCCTGTAGAATCGCCACTAATGCTAATCGTGGGTTACTATTTTTTGGATTAAGTCCTTCATAATAGGAATATTTTGTATACCTAAAAAAATGCGAAATAACATACGAAGTCTTTTTGTATAAATTTCGAACAAAATCTTCCGAATCCTGCAGTCTTTCCTGCTGACATCAGCGTATTTATCTTTCTGACATTTACAGATATAAAATCTGACATAAAGATATTCTTTCGGGTATGTAATTGCAAAACTCTCCAACTGCTCACTTATGGTTCGACCTGTTACCACTAAGAATCCGAGTCGGTACAACACAGCGATTGAACTCACAATTAATGAACCAATACTTTAATCCAATAGACTACCGTCTCGTGACACAATCCTGAGCACAGAACTTAGCCTTAAGCCTAATTTAAATCACTTTGAAATAATATTAAAGCTAATGGACAATATTAGCATTAATCATCTCTTCTCTTATCTTAATTTATCGATGTGCTGTAGTTTTTTTCCCCCTCTTATTGTAATATTGTATTCAGTTTATTTGTTTCTATTTTTTATTATTAATTATATTGCGTTGCTCTCTCTCTCTCTCTCACACACACACACACACACACACACACACACACACACACACACACACATATATATATATATATATATATGAGATAACGATATATAAACATTTATATATCAAGAACAATATTGGGGACAATCTTTGACAAAGCGAAAAGATTTTTTCGTGTGATGCGTTTCGACCTTTAGAACTTTATCGGATTAAACTAGTAATGTCGGTGCGACTACACACGCGCACGAACGAGGGATGCTGGGATTTTTTAATTTTAATTTTGTTTATATACATAATCTAGCCGATTTTATTTAGATTATTTTCTATTTGTTTCCACTTTCCCCAATATTGTCCTTGATATATAAAAAATTTATATATCGTTATCTCATACCGTCTATATGGAAAAACACCAAACTATAAAAAAAAACTCTCGTTATCAGCTAATTTAATTTAGAATCCGAAAAAAATTGTTACTGAAATGTATCGAAAAAAAGTCGTCCCACGATGCATCCATAAAATACTAAGAACATAACATCACATATTTTCAACTGGAAGAATTGGAAAAGCTAACTATTAAAAAAGCTAGAAATCCACAAAAAGAACGAATCCAAAAATGGCTCGACTACAACAAACAATAAAACAAATAAGCGACAATCAAAACAACAAATTAAGGCAAAAACTCAGCACCCCATGCAGTAACAGGAAATGGAAATATGTTAGAAGGTCAGAACTAATAGACAATCTATCGGATATAAAGCTATTCTATAACGAGAAGCCCTCAGCTTCGGTTTAAAATTTGCCACCGGAATTCGTAAAGGAGATCTAGTAGACGCAATAATAAAACATCGTAAACAAAATGACTGAATTTTCCAAGCGTTTCATTCAAGGCATAATCACTACTACTATAGAAACGAATAACGAAAAATCATCATCTTGCGGCCTCAACCGAGATTGAACTCACTACACCTTTCCAGTATTCCTTATCTTCAATACTCTGATTGGTGTAGTTCATAATCTTGTCAATAGCTGAATACTTGATGGTTCGCTAGGGCTATCAAGGGTGTTTTTATCGTGACACCATCACTAAATGGATTGCCAACCAAGGCTCAGAGAGACTCCATTCACCCTCCTCTAAGATCTTTGAAGGGACGAATACAGAGACCTGGTGCACCGAATGCCACAAGGTTCCCAAACGACCCTCCGCAGGTTTTGAATTCAGAGTTGTCCTTCTTCTAGACCAGTTGCCATCCAAGGCTATAGAACCCAGTCTCTCCTGCTATTTTACCCATAGCTGGAGGGAGAGGAAGAGGATTCATACCTTTCCCAAGTAAGTGAAAGTAATGGATTCGACTGGAATTCGAACTCGGCTCTGCGATTCCTCAATCCAAGCCGCTATCCATTACTCCACCGTGCCTCCGAAACGAAAAATACATTACTACAAAGACACCTAAATGCACTAAGGAACTTAGCAAAAAATAAGGAACCCCTAACAAGGGAGGTGGGATTGTGATTATGAACAAAAATACATACCTAGAAAAAAATTAATTACTCAACGATACCGACACATGAAAAGAGAAACGAACATAAAATGATTACTGAAACACAAAAATTTAACAAGGAGATTAAAATAAAAAAAATGAAAACAAATCTTGATAGAGACGAATAGAATATCCTCCTAGAATACCCAAACTTAAAGGTTTCCCTAAACTCCGCGAAACGGGTATCCCAATGAGCCCCAAACTGACGAAAGCCATAAAAAATTCTAACCATAATAAAAATTCTATATGAAATTCTTCCAAGGAGAGCTTGCAACAATCACCCCATCTCATATAAAGAACTCAAGGAAATGAACATAACTGACAAACTCATGGCCAGTCTAGATATAAAATCCCTTTACACCAACGTCCTAGATGAAAAATTCCTAAATCTCTTTAAAAAAAAATCTAACACAATCAAAACATCCCCGTACTAATAGCTAAAATAATAAAAATCTGCTGTCTAATCACCAATCAACGCTATTTCACATTTAATAATGATTTTTACAAACAAAAATTGGATTACCAATGGGGTCGCCTCTTAGTGGAGTTATGCCATGTATCTCCTTAGAATTTCTCGAATCTGGTCCTTTCCATAATATTTTAGCCAAACAATCAACATACTTCTGAATTTTTTTTTTTTTTTAATTCGATCCTAGCGAGGCGGGAATGCCACTAGCACGCAAAGGGTTACAGAAAGTGTGAGCAAGAGTAAAGAGACGTAAGACAGGGAAGGATGAAGAGAAGGCATCTGAAGATATCGATTGACATTGCATTTGAATAGTTGGAGATTATAGCTATCAGGAAGGCAAATAAGAGGAACAGAGTTTCACAGACGGGAAGTGTGAGACATGAAGATATTGGAGTAGAAAAGCCGGCTACATTTAACCTTTTCGACAGTGAAAGTGTGGGACTGATGGCACGTTTAAATTTCATGTAGTTTTGGAACTAGCAAAAATAGCTTGTCGGAGCAGTTACCCTGAAAGTATTTGTAGACAGAGGGAGGTGACGGCACATCTGTGAGAGAGTGACTGTAAACGAGATGCCAGATCAGGGCATATTCATTGCATATTCGTCTCTGGATTTTGTCGAGGACCCTAAGACGAACAGCGGGGGTCTCAGACTATATACGACAGCAGTATTCCATGAAAGGGCGAATGATTGATTTATAGATTTGAAAGATGGACTCGGGCGAGAAAAACTTTTTGGCGCGACACACAGAACCAATATTGATGATGTTCTATTAATATATACTCATGATACTGATTTACCTGACAAATTCTTTACCTTTCCTAGATATCACGTGTTAACAATAATTTAAACTTGGTCTCTATCAGAAATCAACCAACAAAAACGATCTAATAAATTTCTATTCTCTTATATCAACGAAATAAAATCCGTTATAATTATCGGATTCTACTTAAAATCACTCAAAATTTGCAGTCCTCAATATTTACATGGAGAAGAGAAATACATTGAAAACACTTCCAAACTTAATTATTACCCTCATTATTTCATATTGAATGTGAAACAAAAGGCACATAAAATATTCCAAAATATAAAACCGCCCCCTCCTGACAAACACAATGCATCAAAAAATATATTATCCTACCAACTAACTTTATCACTACTACAATTGAAAAGAACTTATCCAAACTCAACATAAAATTTGTTACTATTACGTCTAAACAATAAATCAATCCTAAACAGAACAATAAGCTAAAGATTGAAGGAGGAATTTACTCAATTGCATGTGATAATTGTCACAAAAATACATGGGAGAAACCTCAATGAATCTAAATAAAATGTTATATGAACACAAAAGTGATATTTTACAAAACAATACATCAAATGCATAGTTACTCACCGTTACAAAACTAGCCACACTTTTGACATGAAAAAACGTTACTCTGATCAAAAGAGAAAAACAATTCCCTCAGACGAAAATGTGCCTTGATCGCAAAATCATCTCCAGTAAATTTTGTGTTCTGGCTCTTATAACATTTCACCATTCCTGACAGATCTTCCATTATCATAGTGTGAGATATCTTCCATTATCATAATGTGAGATATCTTCCATTATCATAGTTTGAGATATCTAATAACAAAAAGGGACGGAAACTAAAAGGAAAATAATCGAAATGAA
>CAHIKZ030004438.1:207500-280000 GCA_903632075.3 Acanthosepion pharaonis | reverse complement strand
CCTACACTGAACGTACGAACGGAAATACAACACTATTGTATATATCTATTTGTATATTTTGTGCTACTTTTTATTCGTACATAGATGTGCGCATAGCGAAGAGATTATCGTTGCCGTAAGCCGGATCAGCGAACAGAGTTCAAATTCCAGCCAATCACATTGCGTTTCCTCTCGCAAGAATGAGAAAGGTATAAATCCGTCTATTCTATATAAAAAAAAAAAAACTATAATTTTAATTAATATAATAAAATAGTAGAGCACACTAGGTTCTCAAGATTTGTAGGCAGCTAGTCTCGAAGGAAAGCAACTCTGAATGTGGGGCTTGTAAATGCACTTTGTTATAACCACAGTAACACCGCCTAAGTGAGCCTGTGGCTCGACAATTTCCAGAGGAGAAGGAACAGCATATTAGTAAAATGTGTTTACGACATTAACTCATTGCACTAATAATGGTCTGGCGAGGTTTGTTAACGATACAAAACTGCTGTTAATATTTGCTAAACTTACCTTAGGGATCAAGTACTGGGATACTCAGTGTGGACCAAAGTCACTAAACTATTAGGCTGAGTTATAAGTTAATGGGAATCAAGTGTAATGATGAATCTATCATCACAAGTAGCATACATGACAGTTAAAACTAAATTAAGTACACTAACAGAACTTGGTGTTTACACGACAATGGCAGCGTACATAGTGGGTTTGGATTAGAGAAAAATGTTGTTATCCTCCAAGACAACGAAGGGCTCCACACTACTACAAAAACACAGGCAGAAATGGTACTCGGTTGATATTCTGTCCGCTATATTCACCGGAACATACACTAACCGAGTATTGCCTAAACGCATTGGCGGGAAAAATTTATCTAAGGAAGACGGAATCAAGACTTCGCGGGAACATTTTCACTTTATAACCTGCAGATATTTACTCAAAACGTATTGAATTTTTGCCTGATACGTGGCAACAAACAATTGTAAAAATGGTGAATATATAATTGAATAAAATATAATTATACTTTATTCTAAAAACAAATTGATAAACAAAAAAGGGAAATTATTTCTGAATCGATCTAATAATAATGCCCTGGCAAAATTATATTTTCAAGTCTTTGGCAAAAGACATTACAAGACTGACGTAACTCAAGAAAACGTGTTCTTGTTACTTACAAAACTAAGAATTCTCAATTCAATCTTTTAAGTATTATTTGTGCATGACTTTGTTGATCAAGTTGAACAGGTGCGGCAAGGTGTAATTTGGGCTAAGGTTTGCGAACCTTTATTTCTGGAAAATTCCAGCTGGTATCATCAACATGGATACACACGAATGTCAGTGAGGAATTTCAACAGCCAACTTTTCAATTTGCAAATCTGTTTCCTTTATAGCTCTCCCATTACCAACAATCTCAGTGATTCATCGTTGGGCTTCAATCTACGTAAGCAATTATCATGTTTCTCCTGTGAATAATGAGAATCTTTACACGTTTCTGTTTAGGTCGTTAAACCCCGAAAAACTCACTACGTCCCCCGTTGCATAAGATGAATTATTTGACAGTACGAGATAAGTGCAAATATTTTTAAATACTGTGCAAGTAATTATATATATATATATATATATATATATATATATATATCGTTATTTATTTGTACCTTGTCACCGTGAAAAATACATATGGAATTTTTCAAAGGGAACATTCGCATCACCTTGATGCAAAAACTACACCTTTTTAACTTGATCAACAAAATCATGCACATAAGTTGCTCTAACCCCATTCAATGTAATGCTAACTGGGACATTAATGCAGTGACAATTTTTGAGAAGACTGGATCAACTTGCTCGATATAAAGTTTAGCATTTAAGATTTAATCTTTGGATTTTATTCTGACATCGACCAATGCCGTCGCAGTTTCCACTTTTTCACCTCCTAAAACTAATGGTAAGATGAATACTAAACTGATTATCAGATTGACTAAAACACTAATAATATGTCTCATTCCAAGACTACTAATAAGTAATCTTGTTTATATATGTCAAATTCAGAGAAACAATTACTAAGATACGTTTTTGAGACAAAGCCAAGCATTTTAAGCGATCCCAATGAAAAGAATGTACCAAATTCCCTCCGTTTCCAAATATAAGAAGAAAGTTCCATTCAGATGGCTTCATCTCAAGAACTGCTCCTTAGTAGTAGAGACTCCCGCATGGGTTGCTAACCTGAAAGATGCAATCTTAAGATCTTCAATTCAAGGATCAATCGTTATCTATTCTCTTTATCTTCGTAAAATCCAATTACTATTACCTTTTCTTCCACTCATAACCTAAACCTCATTCATCACCTTGTAACCCTCTGCTTTGTCATGGGTCCTTACTTATAACTACAGAATTAACTCTTCCTAACACTATGTATATGTTGTGAGACCGTAACATATCTACAACATGGACTCTTCCATGGACTATGTAAAGTATGCGATATAACACTCTAAGAGAAGAGGAGGAGGAGGAGGAGGAGAGAGAGAGAGAGAGAGAGAGAGTATTCTAATACCGTAGTATCACCCGCGTACGACTACCAATATTGGACACTAGCACATAGTAAGCCCCGCTTACACTTACACTATCTTTGTAACCTTTTTGTTTAATATATCTTTCTTACCTCTAATCCGTGTTCCGTGTTTTCCTTCCGTGGTCCCGACTTTGGGTCCACATCAGTATACTACGCCTCTCAAGAGAGAGGGTCAAATCGAGTCGAGCCGATAGTAGTTCACTCCAAACCAGGCTGACAGTCATACTAACACCTTCCACATCTTGTATTATTATTTCGTGTAATATACCTTCGTTATTTCTACTCTTGTGTTCGTGTTGTTCTATCCTTGGTCCTAACCTGGACCATAACATGCTTTCAGTGGTCATCGAGTCTTGTATTGGCTTAAATTTAAAGTATTTATTGATGAAAATATGCATCAAATGCGACACAAAACCAAATTTGAGGGAAGGAGAGGCTGGACTTTATCTGTCTTACGTTTAACTTAGCTAGTCTCAATCGTTGACCCACTCGTCCAATAATGTTCCATTCATCATAACACCACATACCGTTTTTTGCGATAGTCACTCAAATACCCCAATTTCTTTATAAAATCCTAACGCATTCCTATTTGTACAGTTTTTGTATAAATCTAAGCTTATCTTAGATGTCGGTATGGAGTACCTAGTTAGGATCAAACTCACTACTCAGTCGTACATTGAATAAGCGAGACAAGTTTATTAACCATTGCATTACGTCGATGTACCCCGATTTAATAAGCTTAGTTTAGACGTGATACAAGACAGAAATTATGTCGCAGCCAATGTCGATCTAAGTCACTACTCAGTCGTAATTGATCTAACGACACAAGCTAGCTAACGAATGTACCACATAAGTGCCTCGATAGAGATTTACTAAGCCTAGATCAGATATGGCACAAGACCGCAAGTACGGAGCACCCAGTGAGTGTCGAACTCACCACTCATTCGTAACTGGCCTAGCAAGCCAAGCTTGCTAACCATTACACCATGTCAATGTGATTTAATTGGTTTAAAGTTAGTAAAAGAAATCGAAGTGACAATTAATTAGAATTCAATAGAGAGCGATTTAAGGTCATTGGCTGGTGGTGAGATCATATAAAATTTCGGAACCACCAATCAAGATACTAAAGTGGAAATTGAGATGTATAAAGTACTATGCAGTTGTGAAGGGGTGGATCAGGTTCTGCTCGGACCTCATTGAATCTCCTAGAGAAGTGGTTCTGATGTTAAAAGACATGAAACCTCTGATAATCCCGGTTATAAAACGTTAGTAACGATACCATGCCAGTGCACCAGAAAGCGTATTTTTCGAACTTGTAAGAGTTTGAAGAAATTAGTTGTTAACAGTATTTATTTTATTTACTTTCATTCCAGTTAAGACATTATATATTTATATATGGCATTTAAAATTGAGTTCCTTCAAAAAGGGAATGATAATTAGAATGAAATAAAGAAACATTAAACTTGAAATAATTATCTCCCATAAATTTTTTTGCAAAATAACTTAATGCCCAAGACGTAACATAAAGGAAATAAATGATAAAGATTTGGCAAACGTGAAAGTTAAAAAAAAAACAAACAGCATAATTGTCATTGGAATTAATGGAATAAAGAAAAAAGGATTAAAAAGAATTACAAACGTGTAAAAGAAGAGAGAAAATAGAGATCATTTCTTTTTAATTATTTCATCACCAAGCAAGGCAATAAAGCCATTAAGACGCAAGGGGTTACTGAGTGTTATAGAATATGAAAAAGACATTATTAAGGAGAGAGAATAATAAAAGAACATGAATTAATAAGACGCCAGATAATGATTGACATTGCATTTAAATATTTGAAGATCAAAGTTGATTCGAAAGTATGTAGCCGGAAGAGTTCAACAAGCGAGAAACACGAAAGAAGAAAATATTAACATTTAACTTACGTTTATTTCGAACTATTTCAACTGTAGAATGATGAGACCATTCCGTACTGCGATTAGATTCATAGAGTTTAGGTACCATAGGTGAAAATTCATCAGAACAATTATCAAGAAATTGTTTGTAGAAAAGGCATAAATAAGCTACGTTACGGTAGTGGGAGAAAAGAAATAAAGAAAATAAAATAACGAAAGAATGCTTAAAAGAAAATGAAAGATTCAGAAAGGATGCATAAAAGAAAATGGAAGATTTAGAAAGGATGCTTAAAAGAAAATGGAAGATTTAGATTTGAAGTGTTCTAGTTTTATCGCACAGAACAAATCAAGATTCTAAATGGATAATCATGATCTTTACTCACATATCTATTAGACAACTGTGATTTTAAAATGTTGAAATAAATAAATTAATGAGGGAAGGAATAAGCCTGAAGAGAATAAGAACTGAAATAAAGAAAGAGAATTAAGGAAGAAATGAAAGAAATAAACATAGTGGGAATAAGATATGAAAGAAAGAAGCCTCAAGAAAAAAAAAAGCTGCCGAAAAAAGATAGATAAAAAGAAGGAAAAAGACAGGGAGAAAGAAGCCTAAGCAAAATAAGAGAAGAAAGAAAGAAAGAAAGAAAGAAAGAAAGAAAGAAAGAAAGAGAGAGAGAGAGAGAGAGAAAAGGAAAAAATGAAAGAAACAATATAAAGGGAACGAAATATAAAAGAAAAAAAGAAAGAAAGAAAGAAAGAAAGAAGAGGAAGTAAACAGGGAATAAAATCTGAAGGAAAAGAAGGAAGAAAAGAAGAGAGGAAGGAAAAGCTTAAAGCAAAATGAAAGGAAGAAAGAAAGAAAATAAGAACTTAAAAAAGAATGAAAGAAAGAAATAAAAAATGGAAGGAAAGAAAGAAATATAAAGAGAATGAAAGGTAAGAGAAAGAAAAAAGAAGGAAAGGAAAGAAAGACAGAAACATAAAATAAATAAGAACAGAAAGAAGAGCGAATAAGTTGCCTTGAAACTAAGATTCCTTCTTGAAGAATCTTGGATAAACGTTTCCATTTACTGAATGGTTCAAATAATACCGCGGAATTCCCTACCTTTCTTTTTTGTCTTACCTGTGGATTCATAACTATCCTATTCTTTTACATACCATATCTTTTCAGGTTTCCTGTCAGCGTAACTGTAGCCGATTTACCACCATGCTTTTCCTTTGTAGTTTATCTTCTGTCATCTATTTACTCAAACTCATCAAGTAGATTTTTTCTTTGCTTCACTTGCCATCATTATGGCTATGAAAATTACATACACAAATTCTTCTTTTTAGTTCCTGTTCTCTTTAAAACGTTCCGAAAATACCATGGACAGAATATGTCATGCTATTTTTAGAATTCGTCTGTTCTTTCAAGTCTCTTCTCGACAAAATTGTCCAGATCACTGAAACACAAAAGATTACATATTACATCGCAGTGCATTCTTTTCTTTGTTTCTATGGACATTTTCTAGTCTTGATAGTATTCCCTGAAACACATTTATTAACATTTAATATTATTATATTTTTAAAAAGGTACAACAGTTATGTGAAATTTACACCATGAGGAACCATAAAGGTAGTTAATTTAAATATGGGTAAAAAGTATTTACTCCCATTCATTTAAATCTTTGCCATATCCATTCAGAATGAGGACAGTCATGGCTTTATGCAAGTTCCTCTCCTTTAAATACACTATTCATATTTGGACTATTGTCCTCATCTTTGTTGTTGTTATCACAATGTTTCGGCCATTGTTCCCTCCGGCCTTCATCAGGTGTATATCCATCTGGCTAACCTACAGGGAATTCTAGACCGAACATTTTATTTAGTAGATTGTTCTCGTTTCACTGCTTATATCTAGTGATAACATCTCGTTCTTATTTTGGTTTAGTACTATTCAATTATTGTTTTCCCGTTTCCACTGAGTGCAAGCACACACTGACCGGCCCAGGGACTGAACTTGAATAAAGGATTTAGTTCGAAATTCCAGGAACGTTAAACCTAGTGTATAAGCAACAGCCCGCGTTTGATCGCTTTTCCTCTTTAAACCATAAACCACTAAAGCAAGAATCCTGGAGGAGTAAATGATTATCACCTATAACAGACCTATGAAAAAAGTCTGGTGGATATAACAGTTGAAATACTGTGACGATAGTAACCCGGATGAAGATAATTGTCCGATTAAATCAGTTTAAAATAAAGATAAGACTTCACATAAAAAAATCAAGACAAAAATTAACTTATGTGCTACCCGAATAAAACATATCTATCAAAGAAAAAAGCGACCCCAGTTATCATGTACTGTTATCATGGAGAACTGGTTGGATATTGAATTTTGAATTATATGTTAATGGGGTGAACATGATCTGTGATGAATAGTAATAACAAATAACCTTCTGTTCTGCCTCGGTGCCATACGACTCCCCCGCCTCTGGAATATAAGGCAACGGCCTTATGGGCACCTCGAGATGGTGTAATAGTTAGCAAGCTTGTTTCGCAAGAACAATTACGACTGAGTAGTGAGTTCGATCCTCACACGGTGCCCCATACTTTCGGCCTTGTGCCACAGCTGAGCTACGCTTGGAAAATCACTATAAGGCAACGGCCTCTCCATATTAGATTTTATTGCTGTAGTTTCAATAGCAGGTAGGTTTTTATGGGGCAGATTTACGAGCTCCCCGCCCAACCACTTCAGAGTAATCCATCTCCTAGAGTGGTTTCCAACCAAGGCTTGAGAGCTCAGTTTGCTTTTTTATTTAACTCATAGCTGGAAGGAGAAGAGATGGATTCAAATATTTCCCTAGGGTATTTTGCAATGAAGGAGGTCGGAGTTTGAACTCGGGACTTTCCGCAAGCCCACAATATACAGTATATATTACAGTAAATATTTGATTTTTATGTGTACATTATATAAGACATACGGAGATATTTCAACGGAGAATAATAAGAAAAAGTGTAAGATGTTATGTTACTGTAACTTGATCTATGTTCCTTATTTGACCCAGCTCAGAAAAGGCCAATGTATGTATGGCTTCATTGTGACAATGTCAACCAGCATATTCAAATTCGACACATCTTAACAGAAATAGGAAGTGGTACGTATACATAAATAAATAAAACTTGATAAATTTATTCTTGATGAATACATTACACACATGGATAAATATAAGAACTAGTGTTCAATGGAAAAACAATGATGATTGACACGCGTTTATTACAACAGCCAACCGAGAACGTTTGAATGTCCTAACACAGATTTGAGAAAGAGAAGCAAGAAAAATCGAGACTAGCGTATTATGACTGTCAACACCAAGCTGTTCGTAGTTGGTTCACAGAGACTGCTTAAAAATTGTGCATAAATAACTCTCCCTGCATGTACGATTTCGTCGCCAGTTTTGAAAGGTTTAAACAATGCCATTGAAGTTAAAATTACTGTTTTCAAAACAACTAAAACAAGAAGCCTTACAACGATATGGTCTAGAGTAGTAAAAGGGAGAGCAGATGAATTCTCATGAGCAGAAATGGAAGTTGTGATTACACATTAAAATCAATCAATATTCTTTTTGTTTTATACTTCGTTCATTCCTGCACACATATATTTCGTTATATCTTCTGATATCTAATCTGCTGTTTGCTAATCGAAAATAATGCATTATTTTATATTTTAAATAAATTATAAAAAGTAAGAAGGCATGATGGTTGTCCACTACACACTGTAAGCGTAGATCATGCCAGAATAGACTTTGAACTTCAGAGAAGCAGGGTTGACCAGAGGGATGACCAGAGGGTTGACCAGAGGGATGACCAGAGGGATGACCAGAGGGTTGACCAGAGGGATGACCAGAGGGATGACATCCTAGCTAGAGATAGGCATCTGCGATTCCCCTGATGACATGTAGCCGACACAGTTCCGCCTACAATGTGCACGCGTAGACCCCCCCCCAATCAATGGTAGACATATATATAAACACCCACCATAGAAGGGAGAGTACCTCTTACGTCCAAACGAAAATGTCAGGGATCACGTTTGAAAAAAAAAAAGGCTCCAAAAATTACAAACCCACTGACCGACGGAAAATTATTAGAAACCTTTTACACCTTTTTAAGATCTGTTAGTATAACGTCAGCGTAATTTGTTTTATTTTAAAAAGTTGGATAATGTTGCAGCTTTTTTTTGTATTGAAAAAGGCCACCGGTCGAAATTCAATGACTCATTATCATAATAGTGTAAATGTTATGCTTAGTAACGCGTTGGATAAATTTTAGTTTAATTCAGTGAAGCCAGGTAGAGTGCTGACCCGACAGATCATCCCCTAGCTGACCCACTGACATGTAAACATGTGGTCGACTCAGATTCACCTACAATGTGCACGTATGATTTAAAAAAATATCTAAAAACCGATGACAGGCATATATATATAAACACCCACCACAGAATGGAGATAATCTCTTACAACCATACGAAAATATTTGGTTCACGGTTGGAAAAGGCCCTAAAGTCATAAACCCACTGACCGTCGTTAAGTAACGCGAGATTAAGACTCGTTTCTTCATTAGTGATGTACGATGATAACATTACAGTTGTTTGATAAATGCTTCCTTACCATGTGTTAGGTTATTAGGTATGCACAAAATGTACCAGCGTTCTTTTGCACGCACCTAATACACAGGGCTTGTGAGTTTCAATCTCTTTGAGTGTGTTTTCTTTGAAACCCATAAATAATGCATACTCTTTTGGGGCCGGTTGGTAAGTGTATTTACTTGACCCCCCCCACTGAGTCAGGTTGTGACACAAAGTCAGTTTTTAACGTGGGGACCCGAATGTTTTCACTCTTGTCCAAGCTGGTCAGAGCTGGTCTAAGCTAGTCATAGCTGGTCTTGGCTTGTCCTAGCTGGTCCAGGCCAGAGCCGGTCCAAGATAATTCTAGCTGTGATACCAGCAGCCCAGGGACGGAGCCCTGTGCCAGGTAAGTATCTGGACCGGTTGGTAAGATATTTCACGCGAGAAATATATTTTCCTCGGAACGACTGATAAGATATCTCGTCGATATGACATCACATGTTGGTGGGTTTGGTTCGATTTGCTTTGCCGCATATAAACCATCTCCAGGTTATTTACTCTATTTACATAGTTCGGACTGTTATCCTCCTCTTTGTTGTCATATTCACGACGCTTCGACCGTTGTATGCCTCGGCCTTATTCAGGATCTGTCTATATTTCTGAGATGAGGTATTGTAATTATTTACATTGTTCGGACTGTTCATCTTTGTTGTCATATTCACAACGTTTCGACCGTTGTGCGTTACGGCCTTCTTCAAGTGATCGGAATTTCGAACCGAACCCTTTATTTCGTCCACCGGGGTGGATTGTTCTATTTCCACGTGCCGCTCCTCTTCCAGATACCTCAGTATCAGCTATCTCCCTTTTCCAGGTTACTTAAAGCTAAATTCTGTCGTTTTGATAATGTGGATGAAGAGAAAAATTAAAAAATAAAATTGTTGAGATGTTGAGAGTTTCCCGCGTGTGGGTGTATGAATCAAGACAAACACAGTTGTAGGGGAAAATACTGGTATATTTGTAAAAGCAATTAACAATAGAGTGATTAGTAAAACGGTCGGTTAGTACGAAACGATATCCAAAGTCTATAGTCCAACGGTATGTAACGGGTAACCTTATCTAGACTGCTGACGCTCCCCTGTCCTCTCTCTAGAGCTGACTTATATAAGAGGGACCAGTCCATTTCTAGTTAGAAGGTGCGTGCGCCCCAACAAAAATGTACTACCCAGCGCAGTGATTGAGTTCACAACCGTCAAGCAGCTAAAGATTTTAGTCTTTGATGGAAATGTCATCTATATTGACCGGAATATGATCACCTAGTGTCGTTCGATAAAAGCCAGTGTTTTCTAGCTATTGAAATTTTCGTCTGTTGCCTGGAGAAACCTTGTCACTCAAGTGTTAACCCACATAGAATTTTTACCAGTTGCTTGATTGCCGAGGATGTCGAGTGGGAAAGAAGAAAAGAGATATCTAGAAACGAAAAACAAGCAGAGACTATAAGAACAACGACTATTACTTATTTTAAACTACAGATAAAGAGTAAAAATGGAAGACACAACTTTGGTTTGCACTAAAGTAAAAAAGGTTGACACATGTACAGTAAACAGGTGACCCCTTCTTTTATGGAGATTTAGCTCTCTGCACGGGGTGGCAGTCGGCGTTTTCTCAATCCCAACGACAGTCAGACTTTGACAGATCTTCTAACTACTTAAATCTCTAATGCAAACAGTGCAATTTATATTTTCCATCTTGATGACGAATTCTAGTTCTAATTATTTTCACAAAGTATCGCTCTTTATATAAAGATGATTTAGACAGTACCTAGTAAGTAACATCCTGGCATTTAAAAATGCCGTCCCTTATGGAGAAACGTCATGCATAATTATCATATTTTTATTACTTCAAAACTCACAAGAAAATTAAATATTGGCATTAAATGACCCATGAGATATTGATATACCGTTAATCAACCAAATCAAATCGAATCAAATCAAATCAAGACTGTTTCATGATGCGGACCACTATGTCAAAATCAAACAAGTACAGAAATATAACTGAGAAGTGTTTTAACCGATGGTGGGGAAAATAGCAGAAATCCGAAGGTGTATTCAAAATACGAATGATGTCTTCCTAAAATAAACAATTTATTAAAACATAATATATTGTTAGAAACCAAAAGGGGATTTCTGGATTGCTAAGTTGTTGTGACCAAGTAAATGGTTAAAGAAATAACGAAACAAGTGTTACAGATATATCATATATTAAACAGTAAGTACAACAGAAGAGTATTACACGACGAGTGTTGTCTGTTGACCCAGCGTTTAATCTATTCGACCGTTGATATTTTCCAGCCTCCCCACGAGGTAGGATGTGGCATAAGGCCAAGTTTAATGTGGGGCAAACCGAGCCCGTAGACTCCGTATAAAACGGGGTCTGGTAGCTGTTTCCCCGAGACGAGATTCTGTTCCTCGATATAGCCTTTGCCCGGAGACGGAGAGTATGACCGGCAAAACCGAACAGATCTATTCGACTGTTAATATTTAACAGTCCCCACCATCACCACGAGGGATGTATGTGGCACAAGGCTGAGTTTACCGTGGGTTCTCCGAGCCCGTAGGCTCGACCACAAATATTCCCTTAGAACCCGTATAAACGGGTTCAGGGTCTGTTTACCTGCCCGGACGAAACTTTGCCTTTCGGCAAAGCCTCGTTCGGGTTCCTCTCTGCCCAAAGGAAGAGAGTTCGACAGCAGCTGCGAACAGTCACAGCCCGGAAGAACAATCTATTCGACTGTCATATTTAACAGTCCCCCCCCACAAGGAATGTATGTGGCACAAGGCCGAGTTTAACGTAGGTTTCTCCGAGCCCGTAGGTTCGGCCAAAAATATCCCCTTTGAACCCGCCTAAACGGGTTCAGGGACTGTCTACCTCCCCGGACGAAACTTTGCTCTGCGGCAAAACTTCGTCCGAGTTCCTCTCTGCCAAAGCAGAGAGTTCGACAGTTGAACAATCTGTGCGACTGTTCCTCCAAGGCCTTCTCTCCTACTAATCTTATAGTAGGCGGAAGAGTCCAACATAGACTCTGTAGAGGGAGGACACCTGAACATAATTAATATTAACTTTGATATATATAACAATTAATTTTTGACAGTTTCCTTACAAATGAAAAATAATCGTGAAGCAATAAAGATATGGTTCTACAGAAGGATGCTGAGAATGCCATGGTCGGGCCATATGAACAACGAGGAAATTTTAAGTAAAATGGAAACAAAGAGAACACTTATGTTTAGAATCAGATAGGGACAAGTAAAATACTTGGGACACAAAATGAGGAATGAGGGCTTGGAGAATTTGACACTCATAGCATATACTGGCGCCAAGAGGGATAAAAAGGTACAATAAATGACCTATTTAACAAGTCTATTTAAATAAATATCAGAACATGGAGTGGAAAGGATAATTTAAAAAAATTGCTAAGAGCTACAAAGAGCAGGAAGTTGTCGAGAGCCATGATCGCCCACGTCCTGAAGGGACACAGTACATAAAAGAAGAACGTGAAACTAGCATATTATTATTTTTATTTGATTTCTTCTTTAGAAAATTTAACTAACAAAGGAGATTTTTAAACATTTGTTGTTTGCCTTGACATCAGAATAGGTTATTTGTCTTTCAGAAAAATCATTTGCTAAGTGCTTTTTCTACCAATGGATTAAAATGTCTCTCTTGACGTCAAATTTCTCGATCTTTAATGGATGTTTGATCTTTTGACCAACTGTCTTGGTTTTCAAAATGCTCAAAGCAACTACAACCAACCTGTGCCCAACTCTTGATGCGGCAGAGACAGCAGACTTTTTACTAACTGCACCAAAAGTGAAAAAAATATTTAAATTTGTGCACACCTATCGTGGCGTTATAAACGCCCTGAAAATCATGAGAAGAACATTTCCACGATTGTGAATATAGTTAGATTCCATCGCGAGTCGTTTAAAAGTTTATTTTTGAGAGAAGAAGTCGTTTACAAGTTTACTAGCAGTAGAGCCCGGTGTTGCCCGGGGATGTAACAGTAAGAGATAGATCAAGTATCGACCATCATAAAGACTGAAAAATAAAATTGACAAAGATTATTGTTTAAGGTTGACGGACACGCATTCCTTAATTAGTTTTTTTTTTATTATTTTTTTACGAATTGGTCAAACCCAAATTCAAACAAAAACATTGTTTTCAATCGTTGTGAGTCTATTGATTGAATAGAATTTTATTATAAACAATTGTCTTGTAAATGGAATTTTAAAGCATTCTGAATGTAAAATAAAAAAAAAAAGTGTGCAAGACAATAAGAAACACTACCTGCCAAAAGAAAAAAAGTGAAGTTTTGTTGAAATCGGTTGAAAAATGTAGGAAATCCGATCCTATATATAAAACGAACACACACACACACACACGCGCGCACACACACACACATACCCGTGTTATGAGTTGTCCCCCTTTCATTCTCGCGATGCCTCGTAATCGTGTTTTCAAATTGATTTTGTGCAAAAACAATTGTGTTTTTCCAATTTTTGGCGCTGTCAGAACCACCGAAAGGTAATTTTACGTACTCTTGTGAAGTTTTGTCGAAATCGGTTGAAAAATGTAGGAAATCCGATCCAATATATAAACGTACAGACACACACACACAACCTGGATTTTATAATAAGTATGATTTTTGAGAGAAGAATCCAATTGCAAACTAACGGTTTTATTGTGAGACATCGTTTATTTTAAATTCTGCAGAATTAATATTAATTATTTATTAATAATTTCCAAAAGAATATATATGTTTTAGGTTAAGGCTACTATTGGTGCTCCGTAATGTTGATCTTGTAGCAAAAGTTCCGTTTAATAAATAAATACCTAAAACGATTTGGCAATAACCGTGGGAATTATTATTATTATTATTATTATTATTATTATTATTATTCTCCGCCTCTTCCCCTTTTCTTCTCCTTTTCTTTAAAGCGTCGGCGATCATGGCTCTCCACAATTTCCTGTCCTATGAAGTTCTTATTAAATTTTGTCTTTTTGTTATGTCTCCTAAAGCCTGTTCTGTCATCCATTTGCACAAGCTCGTTAGGTAGGTTATGTGCTGTTTTCCTCTTGCCTTCAATTTGTCCTGTGAGAGTCAAGATTTTCAAACCCTTCCTCCTCATTATATGCCATAGAAATTAAAAGTGTAAGTGTCCTTTTGGTTTCTATTTTCTCTAAAACATCGTCGTTGCATTCATGTTTGGTCCATGATATTCCCAGCACCCTCCTATAGAACAACATTTCTATCGGCTCAAGGTTCGTCTTCATCTGTCAGGCGATGCTCCAGCATTCACTGCCATATAAAAGGACTGATCCTACATAACAGTTCAGTACTCTTTGTTTCTAACGAAATTTTCCTGTTTCGTAATACTTCGCTTAGCTTTTGGGAGGCAACTTTCACTATCCCAATGTGTCTTCGGATTTCGGTGTGGCACAATTCAGTCTTCTGTTAAAACATTCCTTAAATATTTAAATTGTTTGACTTGCTCGATTTTAGTATTTCCAATTTGTTGTAATGTTCATTTTACTGATAACCATGATTTCTGTCGTCTTACAATTAATCATTAGTTCTTTTCTTTTCAGTTAACTTCACAACCTTCTATAGGATCTCGTAGTTTTATTTCTGTGTCAGCTAACAACGTCAGCCATCTGCATATCTTATGTTGTAAAGATTGTCACCGCTAATGTCAACCATCTGCATATCTTGTAAAGATTGTAACTGCTAATAATGAATCCTGTTAGGACTTCTAATTTTTCAGAATCTCCTCACTGTATCGGTTGAATAAATTCAGTGAGAAGTAAGATTTCTATTTCTGTATATTTACTGAATACATTTTCTATCCTTAAGAAGGCGTTTTTTTAAAGCAATTCACCCCAAGCAAGACGGGAGTGCCACTAGCACGCAAGGGGTTACAGAGAATGGGAGCAAGAGTAAAGAGGCGTGATAGAGGAAAGGATGAAGAGAAGGACGGGGAATTAGATCAAGGCATCTGAAGATGTCGATTGACATTGCATTTGAATAATTGAAGATTATAGCTATCAGGGAAGCAAGTAAGAGGAAGGGAGTTTCACAGACGGGAAGTGCGAAACCTGAAGGTATTGGAGTAGAAGAGACGGCTACATTTAACCTTTTCGACAGTGAAAGGTTAGGAATGAGATGCCAACCTAGTAGCACGTTTAAATTCATGCAGTTTGGGAACCAGCGAAAGTAGCTCGTCGTAGCAGTTACCGTGAAAGTATTTGTAGAAAAGACAGAGGGAAGTGACAGTACGTCTGTGAGAAAGTGACTGTAGACGAGATGCCAGATCAGGACCAATCACATTGCATATCCGTCTCTGGATTTTGTCGCGGACCTTGAGACGAACAGCAGGGGTCCCAGACCATATATACTAGCAGTATTCCATGCAAGGGCGAATGGTTGATTTATACATATGGAGGATGGACTCAGACGAGAAAAACTTTCTGGCGCGACACACAGAACCAACTTTCCTTGCGGTAGATGAAGCTATTGATTCAATGTATCTGTTCCATCTCAGGTCAGCTCATTTTCGAAGTAGGCGCAGAGTGGCACTCAGATGGAGTTAAGCATTGGAATTCTAATGGGAAGCAGGGAGTGTCCTCTGTGGAGGGTAAAAGATAGCTGTTTTGTTTTTGAGGCATTAATGTTTACCAGCCATTTCTTGCCCCAGTCGAGACCAACGGCCAGGTTAGTTTTGTCAGCGATATCAGATTTGCTGTTGAGGCAGGAGTAAATAGTAGTTTGTTGCCCAGTATAAGTTCTGGGTTATTCTAATATCCTTCCCAAGTAAGACTTTTATAAACAATGTAAAAATAATTATATTTCATCAATTTTTCAAAACAAGAAGGAAGGAATAATCCGTGCCTTACAGAGTTACAGATTTCTCACCGGTGCCAATTACCAGTGTTATTTTTCTTTTCTTTTTTTGATTGATATTTCACCCAATACAAGGTCCAAGAGCCACTCAAGGTAGAGGGTTACTGACTGAGAATGTAATTTGCGAAGTAAGAGAGTATTATAAGGATATCGGTTGACTCCGGAGACCAAGATTGTAGTTGACAGGGAAGCATTCTCTCGATAGTTTGTTCCACAAATTAACTGTTCTAGAGGAAGAAGCTGTCTTAATGGAACTTGCTTTCTTATCAAACGAACATGGGGGGGGGAATGTGGATGATTTGTCACCGTGAACATGGTATGACGGGTTCTAGCTGTGAAGATCTGAGCCGGTGGAACTAAGGAATGTAACTCGTCCGAACATCTGGCGTAGTAATAGCGATATAGTTGCGGAAAGCTGGCAACGTTTCATCTGTGGGATAAGGCTTGCAGGGTGGAGAATAATTTATCACCCACAAGGCCGCGTAAGCGCTTAGTTGCGGAAAGCTGGCAACGTTTCATCTGTGGGATAAGGCTTGCAGGGTGGAGAATAATTTATCACCCACAAAACCGCGTAAGCGCTTTTGAGCTCCGTCGAGGTTGGACAGTGAAGATTGTACAGCACCAGCCGAGATATGGTAGCAATACTTCTTTCTTGGTCTGACCTGACTCTTTTAATGACAGAGCATAGCAGCGGGAATTAAGTATTTTCTGAACTGACCATTTTCGGACAGTAGAATTTTCTTCATATTTCAAAAACTAATGCAATACAATCTTCCTATTGACATTTCCTTTAAGATAGAATTTGATTTATTATCTGGCATCGAGAATTCTTTATTGAACTGAGTTTGTTACCACTTGGACAATATGAATATTTCAAAAGATTGCGACTAGTTACAAGCGGCAAAGGAATTTGTTAAAATCGGGGACGATAAGCGATGAAACACCGGAAGGGATAATCAGCCTACTTACAATGAATGAATTCTGATGAAAATAAACAAGTCTTACATTTATAAGGGCGGGAGAAGTTTATCACATTATACGATACTAGAAAGAGACATGTAAATTATACGTATTTACTTATAAATTTCGTAATGCTGCACTTTTCAACCCATGATCATTTCCAGATAAGAAAAATGACATAGTCGCCCTTAAAATACTGAAAAGTGATATGACGCACAACTTCGTTAATAATCTGAAGGAATTTTCCATAAATGTAATAAATACAGATTATATACATTCTCTACACTTGAACGGTAATATTAGAATTACTTGTTTTAATTTTTCTCAATTAAGGTCTAACTCATGTGTAAACTGGAGATGTATGTGTGCTTTAGAAATAGACAACAATTAAAATGTTTTTTTTTTTGCAATGCATCTAGTTTTATTCCAACATTGTTACAATATTAATTTTCTTATAAAGATTTTAACAACTTACAATGATTTATAGAATATGAGTGAGGGCAAAGAAATGTGGAAATTAAATCAATTTATACATTATGATAGAAATATGAAATGCAATCGAGTTGCTCACAAATAAATATGTTCTAATGATGGTCTGTAATACATACATATGTACATTTGCTTAGGTCACATGAGGACACAAACAAAAGAATTGAATTCTTAATAGGTTCATAAATATTTAAAGAGAAACAATGGTAAAAGTTACACCAATAGTGCACTCTGCTAGTGGGATACAGAGATAAACTCGAATCTTGAAGACAGCAAACGCAGAACTAAGAAAGCTTTCTAGTATAGAAACATACGACGTAGACCAAGGACGAATTGTGTTAATTCGAGTCTCGAAGAGGTAAAATCGTAGAAAGGTCGATTTCAGTTGGGTAGTTTATTAGTTAAAATTGCTGCAATAAAATTCATTGTAAATTGATCCCCCCATCATGGAATGAAAACAAACTTTTTTTTTTATTTTTTGAAAAAAATAATACTCATATTACTATCAATTAAGCACCGTTAGATCATGATAATCAAAAGAAATTGTCTGATTTATTAATACAGTGTAAGCCGGATATAAGAGAGTTGTAGGGACCGGATACGAAGTCTCTTATATCCGGGTTTCTCTTATATCCGGGTTTGGTCTATTTTATATACATTAACACAGCCTCTAATTTGGGACCAGAGAAAATCTCTCTTATATCCGGGTTTCTCTTATATCCGGGTCTCTTATATCCGGGTTACACTGTAATTCTAACAAATCACTATTAGTACCGTTAAAAATTTCACAGATTTCCTATTTGAATTCTAATTAATTAATTACTCTTTCTTTCTTTCTTTCTTTCAAGTCGTGGATCTTACCGTAGCTATGTGTTAAACTAAACTCTCTATCCTTGCGTGGCAACCATTCTTGCAGAAAGGTTAATCTAAAATTCAAAAACCGTAGCGAAAGCAAAGAAAATCCACTTCACAAAGTCCTGCCAATTCACAAATAATAAAGAAACGGAAACTATGGAGAGCCATGACCTGAAGGGATATGTCATTTAAAAAGGCTGAAAACTTTAATAAGGTTATCAATACTGTTTATTCTTTCAAAAGTTTGCTATTAAAATTAATAGTACGATTTTGCAATCATTGTCAAAAGACCATTCCAGCGCACGCAAACATTGTTATCAAACCAGTAAGCAATCTTCCAACATAACGGTCGCCTATATAAAAAGCCTGTATATTTCAAGGATTGGCATTATAGATTTAAAGGCATTTTTATGGTTAAGCAATCAATAAGGAAAATAAACCATTTATACAAAATCTATCTCGAAAAGAGTAAGTTTTGAAAGCAATACAGAGCAGCCATATTGTTCTGCGAGAATAGCATTTCGTTAAAAAAAAATCTTTATTTGCCATAATATATATACATAACAACAAAGCAGAACATCTATTACGAAGGAAACAACACGAATTAATCCAATATATACGCATTCTGTAACTATTAAAGCACTGACCTGTGTTCGTGAATATGAACCGATTCGGTTTACGAGTTGAAAATTATTGGTAAGCTCAAACTGGGTTGGCACAAAGCCACAGTTACTAATAGTTTGCAACATCAGCCTGCACATTATTGCTTCTGTGTATGCTGGCTCGTACAATGTTTACAAAACTAAGCTTAAGTCTGGCACAAAATAACCCAGTCAGGATTGAACTCATTGTCATAGCAATAGCCTGGAAGGCGAACAGTTCAACCATTTATAGCAATAGCCCAGGTTACGGGATTTGTTACTAGGATTGCGATTCGAGAATATTCCTTAACAATACCAAAAACTAAGTGCAGGCCGTTGTTTTTCATTTTAGTCAGATTTTTAATACTTTTAGCATATTTCTGTAGCATTAGCCAGAAACATAAATAAATAAATAATTATTGTATCAGAGAAACAGTCATTGAAGGCGTTAACAGGTAAAACTTCCAAACAACAGTCATCCCTGAGAATGCATCTACTTTTGTAGAGGCGAAAATGCTGTCGTGAATAGAAATGCAGATCTAGAAAAGAAAACATGTGTGTACTTAATCGCCGAAATCCAGTTGTGGAAGACTGCCAGGAATAATTTCCCCAGACATTTAAATATCAAGATCACACTACCAGAAACATTATGGCTGCCAAGTTGCTGACTTGGCGCCGACAGGTTCCTTTTCGTTTTATTCAACAAAAGAAATACTTACGAAATGAATCCTCTCATTCTTACGAAAATCACTGATTTTTTTCTTCCTTCTGTTAAGCGAGATGGAATAAAAGGATGGCGGAGCAAGGTTTAGGAAAGATAAGAAAAAGACAAAAGTTATTAAGAGTTACAAAGAACAGAAAATTGTGGAGAGTCGTTTGGGAACCATATGTACTGCATCTGTAACAGCAGTAGGTGTGTTTAGGGTAAGATATCCATTTCTTCTTCAGGCTGGTTTTAATTCAAAGTTTTCCTTCTCCTAGACTGGTTTCCAATCAAGGCCAAAGTGTTCTCTGCTATAATTATGGGGAAAAGAGATCGATTCATTTCCTTTGTTGAGACGCTAAACATTACACTACACGCACACCCTGTAGCAATGTTGGCGCTGAAATGAAATGTTTATTCGAATATTTGTAAAATCTGCAACGCTCAAATACTACGACAATCCGTTTGACTCAATTTAGAATGACGTGTTATTGTGTCAGATCATTGTAAGAGTTCGTACCCGATTAGAAAATTAAAAACAAAATATCCCATACTCATAAAAAGAAAATATTAATCAAGTACACAATCTTCATTGTTTCTCCGCTCGTTCTACAAGCTTGCTGATACCATTTTCATAGAAACTTCCTGTTTTTTGTTTTTGTCGGAATATGTTGTGAAGTAGTTTTCGACTGACTTTCCAGACTCAAGTTTTTCTCATTTAAATTGTTCTGTAGAGACCGGAGTAAATGAAAACCCGATGGAGCTAAGTTAAGAGAATACGTTGGGTGCTGGAGGATTTCTCATTTCAACTTTCTAAGCTTTTGCAAGGTCCGTTTTTCAACCTGCCGTCTGGTGTTGTCATAGTTGAAAATGACACATTTTTGAGTGGCCATAGTTGGTCATTTTTTTGAATCCCAAGTCTCTTCAGATGGCGAAAGGCAGTCAAGATACCGACTTCCAATCTCTTAGTGATTTTCTTCCATCGAAATCTTCGGTTGATTTCTTTTTGTTTTTGTCTATGTTTTTGTCATTTTTGTTATTTAGTATCCCACATTGTGACCATAGATCTGCCAATAAAGGTGAAATTTTGTAAGAATCTGGGCACAAATTTACTGTCGATGATCTAGCGATTAAATGAGTTACTATACACTTTCATAATATTGTTCTGATATATAAAAAATTATATATCATTTTCTCTCTCTCAGAGAGAGAGAGAGAGAGAGAGAAAAATATATATATATAATATATATATATATATATATATATATATATATATATATATATATATATATATATATATATATATATATATATATATATATATATATATATATATATATATATATATTAAAATTTGTGTATTTAGACAGCGAATTCTTTTTAGGCATGTCTGATTGAATAAATTACAAATATTATGTCTGCTTATTTTTATAATAATCCTTTTCAAATTCATATTTTTCCGTATATTACAATTGTAATATACGGAAAAATATTCGTTAATATTAAAGGGTTATGATAAAAATAAGCAGTAACAGCATGAAACTGACGGCACACACACACACACACACACACACACACACACACACACACACACACACACACACACACACGCGCGCGCGCACACACATATATATACTATGTATGCTTTCGAAATAATTCGATTGAGCTCTTGGAGAGGAAAGGGTGATTTTATGAACTGCTGCTGCTAATGAAATGCTTTCCTACTACTGACGTCTTTCTCATAGTAATAACGTTAAATTTTCCCTTTACACTCTGCCGTGCGACGATAGCTTGTGGGTAGAATCTCTGACTGATGTCAACTCAGTCGGGTTTCGATCTCGGCTTGAAGCAATCGGATGTCTAGCCACATGTGCTGTGATACAGCGAAACAGTCTGTCTGTGGATGGCTATATGTGTGTGTGTGTATTTATACTAATATTCACCTAATACAGGACCAAAAAGATTACTAAAGTTAAAAGGTATGGTGTTATATGAGCGTAAGAAAGGGCAAGAAATGAAGTTCATGAGGTCATGTATGAAAGATAACGAATGGGTAAATATTGGTAGCGAGCGATCGTATACATATAAATACTCTAGAGTGTAAGTAAAACAGCACTCAGTGTTAAGTAATAGACCTATATCCATCTGCTAGGTTGGCTATAAATCCCTTTTGCCGACACCTGCTCAGACACATTAGTGTTTATTCAGAATACATATAAATACTCTAGAGTGTAAGTAAAACAGCACTCAGTGTTAAGTAATAGACCTATATCCATCTGCTAGGTTGGCTATAAATCCCTTTTGCCGACACCTGCTCAGACACATTAGTGTTTACTCAGAATACATATAAATACTCTAGAGTGTAAGTAAAACAGTACTCAGTGTTAAGTAATAGAACTATTTAATATATATATATATATATGTATGTATGTATATATATATATATATATATATATATATATATATTTATGTGTGTGTTTGAGTGTGTGTGTGAGAGAGAGACAGACAGACAGACAGACAGACACAAATAGGCACAGATAGACACTTTATTGGGTAATAGGTGTTAGAAACTCGTATCGAAGGTCATTACTACTGTAATTAGTTCGATCCTTCTTGAATTCTACATACTTGTAGACGTGCAAAAATTGCTATGTATCCTATTATATTATTAAAAAGAAAAAGCCTTCGACATATTTTGTGAAAAAAAAAAGAAGTTATCTTTCCTAATATGGCAAAATAATGTTAGAGTCTGGGATATGTGTCTTTGCTTTTGAGTCGCTTGATATTGATCAGCTCTCAATCAGACGACATCTTCTGATTACACCGACGAAATAGTGGAAGTAATTTCAGGTATCTGCATAACTAGTAGCGATATATTTTCGGGGAGTGGGTAGACCTGCTAACAGGGGCCACAGCTTTTTACATGGGTGGTAAAGTAATGATAAGAGAGTTGCTCAAATGCTTGTCACCTACTCGCTTTCTTATCGATCATGTTAGCAACGTGTTTATTTTTTTAAATTTTTTATTAAGGAATCTAACAAAAGGCCATAGCACAGAGTTGTGGATTTATTCCATTCTTTATGGTATTAGTTCTAAATGACTACAAGAAACCTCACTCGAACTAATTCCGTTTTCTGTGTTGATAAACGTTACGCAACCATGTGTCTATTAGGACTCAAGATCAAAATGGAACTCGTACATACAATCCATCGCTAAAGATGATGCAAAGATTTTCGGCTCCGTGTACTGTTCCAGAAAGTAGCTGAAACCTCCTGTTATTCTCTATATCTAAAAGAACCAGATCAGACCCAAAATGGAGATGCCCAATCCTCACTTTCTAGTCTCGACCAAGTTTAAAAGCGTTTGCACAGCCTTCTGGGTGAAAGATGTGTTTTCCACCCTTCAACTCGTCTCCCACAGAAGAAACGTTGCTAGCCATTTGCTACTCTATGGCTATTTTCACGGCAGAACGATATTCCTTGTTTCCCCCCAGTTCAATCCTTCAGAGATAGGATCTGCCATTCCACACGCTCTGAGTGGAATTATCTTTACTCCCTTCATATTCCACGGGTAAGGAGTAAATTGCACTCAGACAAATTATTCATTGTGGACCTGACAACCGAGAGGATGTTTTCCTGATCACTACAATTTTAACCTGTTCGAGCGTCTACCGTTATCTATCCTACATATCCTCATTATATGTAACCCTTGCTCCTTCCCAATACGCACTTACTGCATCCCCATTCGGTAACCCTCTACATTGAGTGCCACTTGCACCTTCTACTGGGTAAACAGTAGTAAAAGAAAAACACGCAATACTTCAGTAAAGTCTGTCTTTGTGCCATGTCCGTTCATGGCGTTGGCGGTCATGGCTCTCCACAATTTCTTCTCTTTTGTTGCTCTTAGCAATATTTATTCCTTTATATTCTTTATAATTGTTATTGAGTAGTTTCACAGTGGAGGCTTGTATTTCACTAAGTCGGTCCTAAAATAGGTTCGACGTACAAAACGTTAGGAACTTGATATAATAGTTAATGACGCAGCAATCTAGTTGTGGTGGTTGATACTTTAATGTCCGACATCGACTGACTCACCAACTCACTGAGCTCCTGGCGACTGCTACTACTCATACTTATTATAGGCGGGAGAGTCTATTAACAATAGAATAGGTGTGTTCCAGTACAACAATAATACTTGTTCTTCCACCCATTTAAACATGGCTTTCTTGTGAGTGTTAAATTTCCATGCCTTCTTTCCTCGTGTGGCCTGCAAATTTCTAACTTCGTTTCAACAATTTCTTTGTTCTTATTTACATCGTTTACATTCGAAATAATGTCCAATTTGTTGTTATTTGTTGCTTTATCTGTTGTGCCCTTCTGTCTTTTTCAGGTGTATCTCAATTTGTGTAAACTTCAAAGAAGTTTGTTCAATTTCCGCTGTTGATGTCTAGGATATATCGCGTTTTTTTTTCTTTTTTCTTTTTAATACTACACGTTTATTGATCGTCCTATTCCCCTTGAATCTAAGTCTGTACTACCCAGGGAAATGTAAATAATGATAATTCCTCATCCTAGAAATTTACATATTTCCTATTCTTAAAATTTCCTCTTTTCTCCGTTGTTCTGTCTATGGAATTATCTACATTCGATGACGTTACTGAAAAAATTTATATACAGCTTAACACAGGTTTTCGATCAGTAAAGAGAAAAACGAATTTAAAAAAGAAATTCTTCTTCTTTTAAGTGCAGTGCCCCTTCACGGCGTAGGCGATCATGGTCCTCCACATCTTCCTGTCCCTTGTAGCTCTTAATAAGTTTTGTCTCTGTTATTTCTCGCAACCCTGTTCTGCCATCTATTTACTCAAGCCCATCAATTACGTTACGCTCTGCTTTGCTCTATCCTCCCCCCCCAATCCGCCCTGTGAGTATCAGATTTTCCAAGCCCTTCTTCCTCATTACCTGCCCCAGAAATTTCAACTGCCTCTTCCTGATGTTAAATATAAGTTTCCTTTTTGTTTTCATTCTCTCCAAAACCTCGTTGTTGCTCACATATTCGGCCCATGTTATCCTCAGCAGCTTTCAGTAGAACCACATTTCTATTGCATCAAGTTATCTTTGAGTAAATTATCCAACATTCACTGCCAGACAGAACGACAGATAATATATAAGAGTTCCGTACTCTTTTCTTTGTTTCTAATGAAATTCTTCTGTCTCGCTTAGCTTTTGAAATACGTATATGGCAATTCCAATACGTCTACGGATCTCAGTGTCGCACTTTCCATCCTTATAAATTACAAGACAAAATGCATTGTTATCAGCAAAAGGATGGCCCGAAAATGTAAATTACAGGTCGGGGATACTAAAACCAAGCAGGTACAGAGAGTTAAATATCTGAGAAGTGTTCTAACAGAAGACGGAATGTGTGACACCGAGAAAAGAAATTGCAGGAATGCAATAGACAAGGGAATCCAGGTATTTAAAAATTACGAAACAAACTTTATTTCACAAGTAACACTTACAAAAACAAGCACAGTTTTAAATTTATGAAAGAAAAATGTCATTATTTTAAAAAGAATAATGATAAAATGAGAGTTCTCTGAGGTTTAATTCCACCCTGATAAACATTATTTTTCATTTCTATATTGTGTTATATCTATATAGTGTTATAAATGTGGCGTGTATGTACTTATGTGGGAAATTATTTCATAGAAGAAGCGTAATTTAAAGAGAGTAGAGGAGCTAACTCCTGCTAATCGTTAGTTATGAGAATTTTACTACTTACAGTCACCAGAGTCAAAAGCAATTTACTATTCGAATAGTGAGATAAAAGAGATGTGATTGGATAATAATAGTGAGATAAAAGAGATGTGATTGGATAATAATAGTGAGATAAAAGAGATGTGATTGGATAATAAATACAAATGTTTAGATGTGTATTAAAAAGTAATAAATTTGGCGGTACGGCATTTAGTAAAACCATATCAATAGTTTTCGACTCTTTTATTTATTTGTAACGAAATTGTCCTGAATTTTTAAAAAGGAATCTGCGTTACACATTTTAGTAAAAGAGGCATAGAATTAAATACAAGAAAAAAACCTTATTCATTCAAACATGAATATATGAGGTTTGATTAATTCGTCAAACATTTCCCCTGTTCGTTCTTAGGTGTTACCTTATATCATCTGCGGGAGGTTTTTTTTTCAGTTTGAAATTTACAGCTACTTTTTAAGTTTTGATTTTTAAAAAAATCATGAGAGGATAACTAAAAATTGACTGCTTTTAATTCTTTATTTTTTAATACACGATACCAAAAATGTTCTTGAAAACATCGTTTAAATTGAGAGACTGTCGGACATAAAATAACACATGACCTCTGATGAAGTTTTCTTATTAGGCTTACCTTTTATCGTAATGGCTACATCAGAAAAAGAAATTGAGTCGTGATTACAGATAAAATTTTCGAACGGAAGAAGAGAAGTAACGATGATATGAATATAGAAAATTTTTCATGAATGATCTTCATCTAACACATTTTCCCTGTCCATCGATGTTCAGCGTTTTTGAATATATATATATATATATATATATATATATATATATATATATATATATATATATAATAAATAAAAAGAAATGATTAAAATCGTTTAGTTCTTTTATATATATAAGAAGTAAACGATTTTAATCTTTTTATTTACTATATATATATATATATATATATATATATATATATATATATATATATATATATATATTCAAAACGCTGAACATCGATTAAGATCGTTTACTTTTCGATTTAAATAAATTGGTGAAATGTTTTAATGAATTCTATACGCATAGAAATACGACAAATAAATATTTTACGCTTAATAACTGGGCATAAACAAAGCAGTATTGCAATTGGGTGTTTATTTGATGACGTCAAGATGACGTCATGTGAATAAGAGTGTCTGCTTATTGAAGAGTGGCGGTGCACAAATTTAATAAAATGTCCACCATCAATTTCAAATTATTCTCATTCAATGTTATTCACGAACACAGAAGATTATCAAGAAAAGAGAAAAAGAAGAAAATACATGTATAGAGAACAAAATTGTAACAGCTGTATGAAAAAGGCATTTCACTTGAAGTGAATTGGAAATGTAATCGGAGAAAGACGTGTAAGGGAGAAAGAAAGGAAAAGGCATGGAGAAAAATATTGAGAGAAAGATAAGCAGAAATTTTGTAGAAAAAAGAAAGTAAAGAAGAGGCAGTAAAAGTGAAAAATGTGATGAATTTTTTCAACCTGCATTGTTATTATTATTATTTTTATTTTCTTTGATTTCTGGCGTTTACACATTTCTTTCTGGGTTCCGCCCAGGGACGTAAGGTTAGAAATGGCATCATGACACTTTCCACTGACAAATAAATAAATAAATAAATAAATTACATAGATAAAGCCCTTCGTAAAGTGTGGGCTGTACTTGTCAGAACAATTTTTTTGTATCTCCTTGAGGCATGGACTTCCAGGAATCCCTTCAGTTAGTCTACTGCAATCTTTTCCAACCAGTCCTAGGGCTTCAACTACAACAGGGATTGTTGATGTTCCCATATGCCACATTTTCGAGATTTCTATTTCAAGGTCCTTGTATTTTGATAGCTTCAAAGATACATTGCAGTCAGCAGGGACTGCCATATCAATAAGGAGGCACTTTTTGTTTGTTTGTGGTCTTTAATAACAATATCTGGGCGGTTGGCTTTGATTGTTCTGTCAGTGTGTATTGTGTAGTCCCATAGAATTGTAACAGGTCCTATCTCCGTAACCGGGTCTGGTTGGTGTTCATACCAGTTTCTTTCAGTTTCCTTCCCGTAGAAGTTGCAGATTATTATTATTATTACTATTATTAATAATAATAATAATAATAATAATAGTAGTAGTATAACGAATGTCGATGCGGAAGGTTTAATTGGCGAACTGAGTTCAAATTCTGGTCTAACCTGTTGCGTTCTCTTTGTTACGGGCCGGTGTATGCGTTGAGAGATAAACACGTGTGTCTCCTTAAATGCTCACAACAAACATGGCGGACTCGGGATATGAGTCCACATAAATAAATGAAAAAGAAACGACAAGAAACGATATATAAGTACAACAACAAATGATAATGTATTAACAACAAAAGTATACAAGCGACAAGACAATAATCTGTGTAACAAATGAATGGGGAAACCGTTTTTGTCCAAACTATCTGCAGTGAGTGAATGTGCATACGTAAGTGTGTGTTTATGCATTGTTCCCAAATGAAAGGCGGTCTCCACGAAAGGTTACATGTTGACGTATAAGCGGATGAGAAGAGAGCGAGAAAAATATCATCGAGTATTTATAGACTGTATTAATCGCTGGTAGTCTCCATTCACCTTTGTGGATGTGAAACGTGGACACTGTTGGCAGAAACAGAGAGAACGATCCAAGCGTTTTTTTAAGTATTTCCCCAAGCAAGTCGAGAGTGCCACTAGTACGTAAAGGGTTACAGAGAATGGAAGCAAGTGTAAAGATGACGTGATAGAGGAAAGAATGAAGAGAATGAAGGGGAATTAGATCAAGGCATCTGAAGATGTCCATTGACATTGCATTTGAATAATTGAAGATTATAGCTATCAGAAGAGGAAGGGAGTTTCACAGACGGGAAGTGCGAGACCTGAAGGTATTGGAGTAGAAGAGACGGCTACATTTAACCGTTTCGACAGTGAAAGGGTGGGATCGAGAGGCCAACCTATTAGCACGCTTAAATTCATGCAGTTTGGGAACCAGCGAAAGTAGCTCGTCAGAGCAGTTACCGTGAAAGTATTTGTAGAAAAGACAGAGGGAAGCTACGCCACGTCTGTGAGAAAGTGATTGTGGACGATATGCCAAATCAGGGCCAATCACATTGCATATCTGTCCCTGGATTTTATCGAGGACCTTGAGACGAATAGTGGGGGTTCCAGGCCATATATGGCAGAATATTCCATGCAAGGGTGTATGGTTGATTTATAGATTTGGAGGATGGGCGAGAAAACTTTCTGGCGCGACACATAGAACCAACTCTCCTTGCAGTAGATGAAGCTATTGATTCAATGTATTTGTTCCATCTCAGGTCAGCGGACAGTGAGACCACGTAGGCGCAGAGTGGCGGTCAGATGGAGTTAAGCATAGGACATTCTTATAGGAAGCAGAGCGGGTTCTTTGTGGTGGGTAAAAGAGAGCAGTTTTGTTTTTGAGGCATTAAAGTTTACCAGCCATTTCTTGCCCACTCAACCACAGATTGGAGGTCCTTTTCGACACCAACGACCAGGTTAGTTTTGTCAGCGATACCAGATTTTATATTGAAGCGGGGTAAATAGTGGTGTAGACTTCATAGTGTGATGTACCTACGATTTCATTAACTATATAGGCGTAAGGCTAAAAATACACCCCAAAGAAAAATCCCAAATTCTCGAAAATTAGTTAGATGTAAAAAAATAAATAAATAAAAATAGATAAAATCCAATGATTTCAACTTGCGACCGAATATGTTCTGTGATTATCCATTCCTTCCTCTTCTCTTCCAAATTCTTTCGCTCTTTACCTTCTCTTCCACCCACAATCCAAGGGCCCGTGAACTTTAAAGCGACCCAACCCGAGAATGACCAGGTTCCAAAAAAATCCCGCCACCATAAGTGAATTCCAGACACCATCAGGCTCATCTGCTGCGATTTACGTGATCAGACCCTACTGAGGGTTGAATTCTTGGCCATCACGCAACACTGATCAAGGGTTGGTAGTTATATACTACCAACCCTTGATCAGATTGTTTTGGAAATCAAATACAGATTTAATTGAACTGGTTTTACATTATTACTGTTAATACTGATGACGAAAGCGTAAATGGATTGCTTTCAAAAGCTCACCGTTTGAATACAGACCTTGCAAAGGTAGAGAATATATTCAACATGTGTATAGAATTCTCAAAGGAAGAGAATCCGTCAAACTTTACTAAAATTGTTCTATGATTACATGACATTTTCAGTTTTTTCTCTCCATATTAGTTCACCAAATATATCCTGGGCGACCTTGGTAGTATCTGGCCGTCAAAAACAGATAATAGTTCAAACATTTATAAAAAAACAGATAATAGTTCAAACATTTATAAAAAAACAGATAATAGTTCAAACATTTATAAAAAAAACAGAAAATAGCTCAAATATTTATAAAAAAAAACCAGATAATAGCTCAAACATTTATATAAAAAACAGTGTAAGACCCAGGATAGAACCTTGGGGGTCACCTGCGTTCCTGAGAAAGCAACTGGAAGAGAATACGTTTAAGACATCCTTCATTTCACGGTTTGACAAGAATGATCGTATTGTCAAATAATCGTCCTGAAATTGCGTATCCCTGAATCTTACGAAGAAGGCCGGCATGCCAAACCCTATCAAAGGCTTTAGAGATATCTAGCGCCACAGCTCGAGCTTCTTCGTTATTGTGAAGTACTTGGTAAACAAGTTCAGTTACGGCCGTGAGCACATCAATGGTTGATCAGGCAAAGCGAAAACCATATTGCTTGTCAGAAAGCAGAAGCAGAGCACATATCTTTCTTTCTTTCTTTTCCGTTGGCGTCTTTCTTTCTTTCTTTCTTTCTTTCTTTCTTTCTTTCTTTCTTTCTTTTCCGTTGGCGTCTTTCTTTCTTTCTTTCTTTCTTTCTTTCTTTCTTTCTTTCTTTTCCGTTGGCGTCTTTCTTTCTTTCTTTCTTTCTTTCTTTCTTTCTTTCTTTTCTTTTCTTTCGTTCTTAGTTCCGTTTTTCTTTCTTTCTTTCTTTCTTTCTTTCTTTCTTTCTTTCTTTCCGTTGGCGTCTTTCTTTCTTTTCTTTTCTTTTTTCTTTCTTTCTTTCTTTCTTTCTTTCTTTTTTCTTTTGGCGTCCTTCTTTCTTTCTTTTCCGTTGGCGTTCTTTCTTTCTTTCTTTCTTTCTTTCTTTCTTTCTTTCTTTCTTTCTTTTCCGTTTCTTTCTTTCTTTTTCTTTCTTTCTTTCTTTCTTTCTTTCTTTCTTTTTTCCGTTGGCGTCTTTCTTTCTTTCTTTTCCGTTGGCTTCTTTCTTTCTTTCTTTCTTTCTTTCTTTCTTTCTTTCTTTCTTTCTTTTAAAATAGTCCTGTATTCTTCAGTCTCCTATTTTTATGTTCTTCTTACACTTGCATGTTAAAAACCTGTTTGCACTCTTTTTTCTTCGGTTTCTTTCTATCTTTTTCGTTGTTCCATTTCACTTTTCTCCTTGTCTTTCTTACCCAATTCTTTCTTCCTTTTTTCAAAAACATTCCATTGTTGCACGTACGCAGTACTTCTTTTTGTTTTTATGAATCAATTTTAATCCATTGCTTTCATTCTCCCTTTTCGTTTTCCCCTCGACTCCTAGACGCCACCTTAAATCCGACCTAAGTACAACAAATTTATCAAAACAAACAACATATAGAATAAAAATTGCTGAAAAAGCCAGCAACAAAAAATAAAATTCCAAAATGCTTACTCAGAGTCAAAGGTATTCTGATATTTAAATGCAAAGAAACACGCATGCGCAAGTCGAATAACGAAATACATAAACCCATGAAACGGTTCCAGGCGCATATGTATGTATACAAAAGTATTTAAGTGTTCAGGTACATTAAACTCGCAAAAATGGGCTTTAAAGGAGACAATAATGACTCGGAATTCCTTTACTATCCAAAGTTACAATTTAGGCAAAAGTCAGAATATAAAAGATTCTTGATATTTGATAGCGACTAATGATTTGAAATGAAGTAAATAAACAAAGGAGAACGGATTCAGTTTTGCTTTTAGGCTAAAATGATTATCTTGCGTAATTTGCCAACTATAAAAATTAGTCTTGCACGTGAAAACAAGAACTTATAGAAATAATCTATTGTTATAATATTAATCATTCTTTAATGGCATGCGTGGAAAGCGAGAGAAGTAGTGATTTTCTAAGCACAGCTTAGATCTGGCACAAGGCCGAAAGCATGGGACATCCAGTGACGACCGAACTCACTACTCAGTCGTAATTGGTCTAGCAAGACAAGCTTTCTAACCATTACACCACGTCGAGGTGCCCTATAGTGATTTTCTAAACTTAGCTTGGATGTGGCACAAGGCCGAAAGTAAGGGGCACCCAGTGAGGATTGAACTCACTTCTCAGTTGTAATTGTTCTAGCGAGACAAGCTTGCCAACCATTACCCCGCCTCGAAGTGCCCAATAGTGATTTTCTACGCATAGCTTAGATGTAGCACAAGGCCGAAAGTAAGGGGCACCCAGTGAGGATTGAACTCACTACTCAGTCGTAATTGTTGTAGCGCGACAAGCTTTCTAATCATTACCCCGCCTCGAAGTGCCCAATAGTGATTTTCTAAGCATAGCTTAGATGTGGCACAAGGCCGAAAGTAAGGGGCACCCAGTGAAGATCGAACTCACTACTCAGTCGTAATCGTGCTGACCATTACACCATCTCGAGGTGCCCCAAAGTGATTTTCCAAGCGTAGCTTAGATGTGACACCGAAATTATGGGACGCCCAGTGACGATCGAACTCAATCGTAATCGTGCTGACCATTACACCATCTCGAGGTAATTTTTTCTAGCGAGACAATCTCTCAACCATTGTTCCACCAAGCTCGAGGTGCCCACCTCGAAAAGCGAGATAAGTAATATGCGTGTTTTTTTCACTCTCCATGTTACACTCTTGGTATTAGTATTTCCGGGATATATGAACACTATAACGTGACAGAATGAAGGACTAGAATAACACAAATAAATCAGTACCAAAAGTGGGTTATGCATGAACACATTTTAGTTACATCACTGAAGAACACAATTATATGTTATACGAAGACGTAATATACACTTAAAAAAGTAGTTTTTCATATTTTCCTTTAGAGGCGACGTCCGTGATTCGGTTACGATGTTTAAATTGGGAAAGGAATGAATTTATCTTTTCTTCGGCAGTTACGGGTTAAATAGCAGGTTGGGCAGGATTCTTTAGTCTTGGTTGGCAAACAGTCTAGGAAAAGAGCAATTTTTAATTCAAAACTGTGGGGCTGGCAACGGCATTCCATAAACACCGATTTGCTATAGAAAGTGTTCTGATCCTGTGGCCCTATACTTCACAGGGGAGTCTGATGGTACTAAGGAGCAGGAGGAAGACAACTGTTTAGATATAACCATTTTTTACTGTCAGATCTCTATAATATTTATTGAAAAAACAACATTCGACGGTATCGATAACTGGTATTGAAGTGAATGGGGGGGGACGCGAAATTAACTTCATTATAAAATTCTCGAAACGGAACAATCATGGCAAGCATTGAAATGTCTTGAGGGACTTTTGGGCGTACATGAGAGTATGCGTACGCGTGTCATATATTTATTTAACTTTGGCGAATTGAATACTTAAAAAACGGGATTAAATTTCTATTTATAATTTTACTAGTCTGTTATTAGTGACTCTTTCTTCAAGACAAATTCAGTTGGTGTAGTCATACTGGGGTCACAATTATCAGTTTTTCTCTAAAAGAGGTTTAAAATTCGACATTTTTCAATTTGAGTTTATCACATACCATTAGTCATATGGCTAAATAGTGACATTTTCTCTTATCATAATTGTTTATTTAGTGTAGCTAAGTCTGGTACAAGGATATATAAATGTGGTATTTGTGAGACTTTTTAACAAGATTACTTTGTGTGTGAATTTATGTCATTATTTACATTCGAGCTAATGTCCTAATTTTTGAGGTTATTATCACAACGTTTCGGTTGTTGCACTCTCCGGCCTTCTTCAAATGGCCAAGTACTGGTTCGTGAATTTGGTGGCAGAGTTTTTTTTAGTTCTATTCCTTGGCCGGGTAGTACAGACTTAGGCCTAGAAATAAAGAGAGACAGTGGAACAATCTATTACTTTAGATTAAATAAAGTATGTACTTCTCTGAAGGTCACCCGGATCGAGAGAGAACTTTAAGAAGAATGGCGGTAGGCACATCAGCCGAAACGTTGTGATAATAATTATGTGATAAATGTGATAATAATTGTTGCAGTTTTTTGTGTATACATTATGTACCGGTGAGTTAGCCCAAATGACTTGACTCACTTTATAGTCCACCAATAGAAGGTTAACCAATCAGAAGACGTAGAACATTCAATCCGTCGTGTATAAAGGCGGCCATTTTGTTCACTCTACCCGAATGTGCAGTCCAGCTTGTCAGGCGAAGAGATAACAGAAGGACGAACTACGCTCTGCTACTTTTACCAAAATATCCACTGCTAACCTGAACAACGCTTTCCTACTGTCCTACTGCAACAATAATAACAAAGATGAGAATATTAGTCTGGATGTAAATAATGTAAAGAAAGTTTCCTTTGCTATGGAGCTTCCTCTTCTCTATTTTTTTATTATACATTCGCAATGTTTTTTTCGTATTTTTTTAATCAGTAGAAATTTAATAATTTTTTTAAACGTTTAAATAAAGAAAACGAATAAAAAGTTATCAAAACAACCCTAAACGAAAATATAAAGAAAATAAAGACAATTCAATTTTACAAAAATAAAACAACCGTTTCTCTTTGTTATTAAACTAAAATATATAAATTAATTTTACGGAGAGCTGACTAGTTAACCTTCCAGTGTACAGGGTTTCTGGATTATGTAATGGAATAACCTGTCAGAGAGGATCCCCAGACGAGGCTATGTCGAAGGACAGAATCTCGTCTCGGGAAACAGCTACCCGAACCCGTTTTATACGGGGTATACGGGGAATTTTTGGCCGAGCCTACGGGCTTGGATTACCCCACATTAAACTCGGCCTTGTGCCACATCCTACCTCGTGGGGAGGTTGGTATATATTACTAGCTTGGATCTGTTACTCAGCTCTTACCTCTCTCAAACTCTCTGCCTTCAGGCAGAGCGGAACCCGGACGAGGCTATGCCGAAGGGCAAGAGTTCCAGTGAGGTAGACAGGTAGACGTTTATGTGGGGTTTACGGAGAATTTTTGGCGGAGCCTACGGGCTCGGACTGCCCCACATTAAATTCATTGTGCCACATCCTACCCCGTGAGGAGGTTGGTAAATATTACTAGCTGGGATCTGTTGAGTACGACTCAGACTTACGCAAGAACAACCGACCTTCCAATAGTAGCACTCACTACTGGATTGACAACGACCTTGTGCATAACTGTTACCTTTATTCTTATTGTACTGGTTTTTACAATAAACCTTTATTTATTTTATGCACCTTGTTTTTCAGGTATATATTCCTATTAGCACGGAATATAACACTTGAAAATCTTTTTTCTGGATACGGTTTAAACATCTAACTGGACGGAAAGTGTAAGAGAAATTAAGATGTGAGGTCTGGTGAAGCGAACAGTTAGATCTTGTTTCTATATTAATAAACTTATTTGTACCTATCTACGTTAATTTGGTGTGCGTGAGGTTTCCAATAGAACGATATTTTCATAGAATATACTGCTGTATACAAATACCAGTGCTTTAAATCAACCTTTTCTGCGTCATCGCCCACTTTCACGTGGAAAAAATTTCCACCACCTACCTGTATAGTAAATATACAAAAGCATACCAAAACTCCTTTGTGGGTGACGATTCATTCTTCACCCTTCAGACTCTCACCCACAGGCGGAATGTTGCAAGCCTCTCGCTGTTCTGTCGCTACTTCCATGGAAAGTGCTCGGTCGAACTACATTCCTTGGTTCCCCCAGTTCTAACCTTCACGGCAAGGACACGCTATGCCACTTAAATAGTAGCAAACCATCCACACGCCCTTCGTATTCCATCCGGGGAGAAGTAAGTTGTTTATCTTCTTCTAGCGAACTAGTGACCTGTGGAACGGACTCCCTAGAGGATGTTTCTTCGATCACTACAATCTTAACATGTTCAAGGCTAGGATTAACCGTTATATTCCATTCCTATCCACATAAATTGTCTCTCAACGGATCCCTCTATTTCGAGTGGCCCCCGGTAAGGTTCACCTTTTACTGTAAAAAAAGCACAAAAAACTGTTTCGTAAATGTTTGTTACTGGTTCATAAACTGACTTTATGATGTAGTAAAAAATACCAAAAAAGAGGTAACAAATAACGCTGACTTAAGCGGCGACTGCTGATGTTACTACTGTATTAAAAAAAAAAAAAAAAAAAAAAAAGAACGAAAGTAAACTTGCCCTTTGAAAACTATATACATAATTTAGCTTTATGGTCAAATATAGTTTTATTTCTAGCGTTAGTGTTGCCAGTATTGAAATAAAAAATTAAACGATTTTTGTTCATAATTGTAAAATTAAAAAAAATATACATGCGTATCTACTAATAAGTATTCAGCAGATATTTTTGTTGTTATTGGTCTTTCCTTATTTGCTTTAAATTCGAAAAAAAGATGTTATTACGTCTGAGGAACTATTTGAGTATTAATGACCCTTCTCAAAACTATAAAAAATACCAAAATATTCGTTGTTTGCGGTGATATTTATATCATATCTAGAAATATTATCCAATTATTCTCATTTAACCTCCTGCATATTTTGTATATATTTTTACTTTGCATATCTCCTTTAAATGTTTCTGCGGGTAGCATATTTTGAAATACATTTTAATGCTCAAAATCTTATATCGCCCACCAAAATTTCCAATCGACCGCTATTTTCTGTTCATTGGCCACTCAACATTTGAAATTGCACACTGGTGGGCGATATCGCCCAGGTTGGGAAACCCCGCTTTAAAATATTGCGTTCTATTCTATCAATTCTGTCTATTATTCCTTTTCAGATGAAATAGATTGTCATTAATAGACTATCAATAAGATCAAAAGGGGAAAAGATATGTTAAAGTAAAATTCTCTATATTGCTGGTATAAAAAATCAAGGTGGAATGTCTCTTTGGTGGACGAGCGAAACGGCCTGGGGGATGAAAGAGTCGATTATGTATGGGCCTGTCGTTGAAGCTTGTGTCGGGTCGGTTAATCGGGGGGACACTCTTGAAGTCTGTTACTGCCTGCATGCCGCCTTGAGTGTCGCGTGCGGGTCCTTTTAAGCAGTCAGGGTGGATTCATAAATAAGTGTTTTTTTTTTTTTTTTTTTTTGTCATATGTTGCTTTAGAGGCAACGTCCGTGATTGGGTTACGACGTTTAAATTATATTTTATATTTTTGAAGGATTTGTTTTGCGAGCACGATGCGATCCTCGAAGTCCCTGCGCAGAAATCGAACTTTTTTTTTTTTTTAAATTGCTTTAGTAGCGTTTGCATCCGTCCACCATAAAAGAGATCTTATTTGAAGCAGAGTATAGCAATATTAGTTGTTCAGAAATCCGCGGGATCTGATAAATATATTTATTTAATAAACTACATGTTCCCAGTGTATCAAGGAATGGGTGCCAGATGCTGTCCTTGGAAGGAATTTCCATCAATTATCCATCAAAGGATCTTGGTCTGAAAGCGAGGAATTTGAAAATAGATTCCACCAAGACATTGTGATAAAATCGAAATATGAAGGTCGCTTCTCCCTAAACACGGTGTGTGATTGCTTCTGCTTTCTACAACGAGAGACTTGCGCATCGAAGACGCACAAGAACAATAAAATGTTTTATATTCATCTAAATTTTCTTCAAATATAAATGTAATATCTACTAATATACTATTTCTACAGAACTTAAATGTACGATATACTGTCCTAATATAACTCATTACCGAAGCTGCGACTGAGCTTTTTCATTCCAAACCGATGCGGGCAATGAATGAAACTAAAAAGCCAGCACATCGTTCATAATTTGCTGTTATATTATTGCATATATTGAGTCCCATACTTGTTACGTGTAAACTGCAGCTGATGATATTGAAAGGTTTGGCATACTTAAGCAACTGTATCACAGATATTTTTACACTCCAGCCTCTTTTAGGGAAAGCAATTGGGTGGGTGGTCTACAATAATAAAGTATTTGTAATGAAATTAACTTTATCAAAAGAATGATTCATTTTAATGTCTTATAGTTTTAAATTTAAAAATTACAGCGAAATTATTGATTTTTCTGATAGTATTAAATATCTCTATCTATAAAAAACAGGATGTGTGTGTGTGTGTGTGTGTGCGTGTGTGTAACGAATGCACGGCCGCAATTTTCGACGGATTTGCACCAAAATTTGCATGCACATGCTCCAAGTTAGTAGGAAGGCCAAGACCGACATTACATTTCCCAACTCCCATCGATAGTGGAAATAATCGATTTTTTCAGGCTTCTACGGCATTTTCATGTAGTTTGCGGCCATTTTCTACTGGCCAGAGTGAGAGTCTATAGCTGGCTGCCACGAATAGGCAGGAAGATTCTATTGGCCAGCGTGAGAGCCAACAGCTGACTGACACGAATGTTAACTAGCATGCTATCATGCAAAATAAAAAAAATCAATAGCTGCATTCGTCACAAGTGGGGAAAAATTTAAATCTGCATGGCACTTTACTCCAATTGGCTCATTCCCTTGCTTAAACTCAACGTTGATTCTGATTCCGCAGAACTGGGCTGTGTGTGAAAAAGTATTTGTGGTTAACATTCTTTTTTCATTCGATGTTTCCAGTTAAGAGTCCTTTTTTAAAGCTGATCGTTTTGTGTTCATTTTGTTTAGTTCTTTTTTCGTAACAGATTTAATGTTTAGTATAGAGCTTAGAAATAATTCGCAGTGTGAGATAGGCAAGAAGTAAGGCGTGTAGCAACATGAACACGGCAAAGGGCACTCCTTTAAAGGCAAGGAAGGGCAAAAATATTTTAAGTCAAGTGATAGCGATTGCTGTATGAGTCGTACGATTTTTGAATCAAGCACGGGCAACGCCGGGCCATGCTGCTAGTTGACTATATAACATTTTTAACTTTTTATCTTTTAAATGTTGGCAATCTTTTAAAAACGGTGTAATAAATACCGGTTTAAATTTTTTTTTGCGGGCACAAAGGTTAAACATTGCCAAATTATTTGTCTTTTGAAACAAAATTTTTTCCCTTTCAAGTAAAAACAAGGAAAAGTCTCATTTTTTTCTCCCTCTTTTTATAAAATATGGCTCAGAGATAAAACATGTATCTTATTCATCTGAACACAGCATAGTAGATAGCACAAAAATGAACTCAGTTTAACTAACTATACACATGTATAAAGGAAATTTCAATGAAGCCAAAAAAAAAATCTCTTTTCAAATTGAAGTTTCCCACAATATTTCACAGAAAATTCACGCATCCATATATACGGAAAATGGCATCTCTATATCCACATCTGCATTGATTCCAATTATTTTTCATTCAGTTTTGCCCAGGTAACAAAATGTTGTTAACTGTACTAAATTGTTTGCATATTCATTGTTATACTCTCATATGTAAAGAAATTTGAATGTATGTCTACTATCAACTAATATTATTCTATATCAATGTTTCTCAAAGCAACAGCACACCGAAAAGTAAAGAAAAATATCACAGCACAATTAGCAATTTTTAAAGGGTATTCATTCATTTTTTTAATTAATAAAACCATAGAGCTTTAAAAGAATACACACACAAATATGAACTTACTTTATTTCAATATTTCTATTCAACTTATTTAGTTTGAAACTTGTGACGTGTTTTTCAGCGATTTCTTCACTGATTGGTCGGATGTACGATAAGCAGATCATCATTTCTTTTCAAGTTAAACGTAGTCTTTTTGCTTCTTATTTTTGATATTATTTAGGATCGAGAAGCCTAATACTTGTTCATGTATTCAAATACTAACGTTGCAACATTACTATTTTCCCCACACACTCATACACACACAGTGACAATTTTGTGGCACACCTAACAGGATCGCGCGGTACACTAATGTACCACGGATGGTAGTTGAGAATCACTGCTCTACATCCTGTGAACATAAATATATCAACTCAACAATTTGTAATCCCGCAACAACCGTTTTTCTACAACAGAAATTTTGTCAAAGTTGTAGCACAATGTTTGCCAAAGTTGTTTTACAGTGTTTCAATAAAGCAAACCTCTTCTGACATAATGATCTTTTAAAGTGTTTAAAATTTGGAAAAATTTGAAATTATATTTGATTACTACTTTCAACTAAGAAATTAAATTATATAAAAATGGTAATGAGCATGCATTATGAATTGGCTCTTCTTGATACGTCCTTTCCACATCCTATCTCCCTTAACATTGTTCATCGGTGTTATGAAGAGGTACCATTAATTATGTCCAATTATGACACTGTAAGGAAATATTATTTTGAAGAAATATAACTACCAACCCTTGATCAGATTGTTTTGGAAATCATATACAGATTTAATTGTACTGGTTTTATATTATTACTGTTAATACTGATGACGAGAGCGTAAATGGATTGCTTTCAAAAGCTCACCGTCTGAATACAGACCTTGCAAAGGTAGAGAATATATTCAACATGTGTATAGAATTCTCAAAGGAAGAGAATCCGTCAAACTTTACTAAAATTGTTCTATGATTACATAAACATGTCATTTATAGGTTTTTTCTCTCCATATTAGTTCACCAAATATATGCTGGGCGACCTTGGTAGTATCTGGCCGTCGAAAACAGATAATAGTTCAAACATTTATAAAAAAAACAGATAATAGCTGAAATATTTATTAAAAAAACAGATAATAGCTCAAACATTTATGAAAAAAATGACGGATAGGCAGAAAGCCGAAGAACATAAATGAAGTATTTATTTTATAGAACGAGAACATGCTAACAACGTATAGTAATGTGCTACAGGCTTTCTCTCCGACACTGAAAAGAAAAACTACTGGATGTTACAAAAATCTGTCTCTCTTCACAAGTCCGTCACATCATGTTGCAAAAGGCTGTGTCTCTAACCATGCGTCAGGAATTTATACTCTCTTAACGGCTCCCACCGAAATAACTGTGCCTATGTACCGTCCGAAATCCGCTGATTGTCCATTAAGTGTCACATGACTGTTCAAACGCGACGCATACTAATTTGGGAAGAGGAAGGAATGTAATCCCAACACCCAGTTTTGGAAGATTTATCGACATTTTTTTTTCACTATTCCATGGGTAAACTCTTCTGCTGATTTCGAGCAATCGACAACAAATTCTCACTTATTTGCTTTACATTCTGACAGAAGAAAGACTTTCACGTTAGTCTATTACCCATTCATTTGCTTTTGTTTTTGTTTTTTTTTGTTTGTTGAGTTTTTTAAAATGATAGTTTGAGACAATAAATGAATGATCAATCGTATAAGCGTTACGATTCTTTCTAGGTTTCTTACTCGTGTGGACTTACACCAGAAAAAAATAAATTCAGTAAACAGTTTTTAGGTATCTATTGAGACATGAAGTCTTAGAAAATGATTTGGGTCATAATTGTTGATTCTTTTTGTAAACGTAGGGGAATCTAGAAGAAATGATTGACTATTAATTGTAATGTAGACAATATATGATTGTCAGCAAAAGGAGCAGCCAAAGATTCAAGTTACGAATTGGAGACGTTCATATGGAATGAGTACAGAATCTTATTATCTAGAAAGTGTTATAACAAACGATGAAAAATATGACATAGAAATCCGAAGGCGCATTGGAATAGCGAAAGATGCCTTTCAAAAGTTAAACAATGCATTAAGAAACAAGAAAATTTCGTTGGAAACAAAAATAAAAGTGCTGTTATATAATAGTTCTCCTCGTATATAGCAGTGAATGTTGGATGATTTCCTCGCAGATAATGAATAGACTGGAGGCAACAGATATCTGGCTCTATGTTAAGAATACCAGGGATTGAGCATCTGAAGGACACGGAAGATTTAATAAAATAAAAATAATATAAAGGACACTAGTGATTAGGGTAGGAAAGAGACAGATTGTAATTTCTGCGTAACATAATGAAGAAAGTGAGCTTGGGGAATTTGACACTCACAAGACATATTAAAGGCAAGTGGTGAGAAAGCACCATCGAGTACCCTACCTAAGGAACATTGCTTAGAGTTACAGAAGACATGAAGTTCACAGTAGAAAAGTCACAGTAGGAAGCAATTATTCACATGAATTATTGGTGCAAAACAATATTTTCTACACGGTATCCCCCCTTCACTTTGTCGCGTGTCTTGTGCCAGACTTCAATTGAGTGCCAATTTCGATCCTGTTTTCGAATAAACGACATTCCTTTCCTTTTGCAAAGATTTCTTCAAACTTATAAAACTGAAGCTCTGCTGATGAAAATTGATTGTCTTCGACTGCTATTCTTGATAATCTTCTACTGGAAAAATAGATACAATTTTAAGACAGCGAGAAAGCAGACTATTTTTAGATCTGTGTCGATCTGCTGACGTAAGTTGCGAGACGACGTCAGACTGGTGCCGCTTCCCGTTGTTTAAAGGTGCAGAAAAGGAAGATATTTGGAATGTATATGACATGTGTATAGAGACAGTAACACGTGATATTTTTAGATTTTTAAATAGCAAATGACATTAGGAAATATGTTTATATTATCATCGGTATAATAAAATGGTGTTGTGAAAGAATATTTTAAGAAAATTGAAATCTACTATTTTCCACCTTACAAAACTAATACCAATTCCCCATTGTAATTAGCCTGTAAATTTTTAGTTAAGCTGTTCATAAACAATATATTTGTAATTATTCTAACATGAAAGATGAAAATAATTACAAATTTAAATTATTCTCATCTTTCAAATAACATTTAGTTCTATATGAAAGAATGACATATTAAAAAAATGTCCGAAGGCATTAAAAAAACTACTTTAGTAATAAGCTACATTCGCTAGAGGACATGAAGACAACATGGCGTGTTATTGAAATCCGACTGATCAAGCACAAACTCTAAAAGTCAGCCCGAAGAAAACAAGACAACATGGCATATACAACATACCAAATTACATTAGCAGAACTGATAATCTACAAATGTTCACCTCAAGATGGTCGGGGAATAAACCACCGGAAATATTAAAAAGATAAATAAAAGTATTTATTGTTAACATTCTTTTTCCATTCGGTTTTTCCAGTTACTAGTCCTTTTTTAAAGCTGATCGTTTTGTGTTCATTTTGTTTAGTTCTTTTTTTCGTTACAGATTTAATGTTTAGTATAGAGCTTAGATAAAATTCGCAGTGTGAGATAGGCAAGAAGTAAGGCATGTAGCAACATCAGCATGGCAAAGGGCACTCCTTTAAAGGCAAGGAAGGGCAAAAATATTTTAAGTCAAGTGATAGCGATTGCTGTATGAGTCGTACGATTTTTGAATCAAACAAGGGCAACGTCGGGTCATGCTGCTAGTCTATAATAAAAATGAAAAAAACGACGCGACAGTTTCAGTCACTTTCTCACCGTCGTAATGTAGCTTTCCTGTGCTTTTTCTATAAGTACTTTCGTGATAAATATCTGAATAAACGAATGTATCACAAATGAGATTCTTGACATTATGCAAAGGAGACTGAAAACAATGCCAAGACAGGGAACAGAATACAGAAAACTATACAAAGAAATAAGTAACAGATGCAGGCAGGCTAAGGAAGAGCGACTTAACGAAAACTGTGCAGAAATAGAACGAATAAAGGCGATATGCATAAAAATTAAGAGAACTAACAGGACAAAAGACATGCTCATCAACAAGCTTCATAAAATCCAAGGACGGAAAGCTGGTATTTGAGAAAGAGAAAATACTTTAGAGATGGAACGAATATATCGGAGATCTCTTCTACGACGAAAACGAACAAGCGGAAATACAAAGAAATACCGACGGGCCGGAAATATTAAAAACCGAAGTGGAGGCTGCACTGGCCAAATTGAACACAAATGAAGCGACAGGGCCAGACGGAATAGTAATAGAGATGATGGAAGTTTAGACGATCACAGAAACAATAAAGAAAATCTATAACAGTGGTGATATAACGGAAGTCCTAAGGAAATCTATTTTCATAGCATTGCCTAAGTAACCAGCCGCAAACGAATATGAACTCCACCGGGCATTCAACCCAATGAGCCACATAACAAAACTCATCATCCGAATTCTAGTGAACAGAGCGGGTAGCAGAATCACACCAGAAACAGAACAAAAACAGTCAGACACATCGGAAAAGGGAACGCGGTATTTATGCTCATAATGTTATCAGAAAGAGCAATACAAATGCAGAAGTAGCCATGTTTTATACATCACGCAAAGGCGTTCGACAAAGTACCCCACAAAAATATGTTAGAACTGCAGAGCAACCTTGGCATATTTGGAAAATACATTATAATAATCAAGAATCTATATTGTCAGCAAACTGCCTGCATACGGCTAGAAAATGAGTTCAGTAGATATACACAAATAGAAAGAGGTGTAAATCAACCGGATTTATTCCACCTATACAGCGAGGCAATTCTGAGAGATTTAAAAGTCCTACCAGGATTTATTATTGATGGCCAAAATCTTAATAATATAAGATACACAGATGACACAGTACTGAAAGCAGACACGGAAAGGAAATTGCAAAACCTCCTACAGAAGCTATCGAAGGAAAGTGAGAAGAAAGGACTAAGCAAGAAGACAGAATGTATGGTTATCAACAAAAGAATGAACCCAAAATGCAAATTACAGGTCGGGGATACTAAAATCAAGCAGGTACAGAAATTTAAATATCTGGAATGTGTTCTAACAGAAGAGGAAAGTGCGACACTGGGATTCAAAGACACATTGGGATGACCAAAGATGTATTCCAAAAGCTAAGCAGAGTATTAAGAGACAGAGAAATTACGTTTGAAACAAAGAAAAGAGTACTGAACGTGATATCTGTAAGTGATATCTGTCCTCCTCTACGGCAGCGAATGCTGGACAATCTTCTCAAAGATGAAGAATAGACTTGAACAACAGAAATGTGGTTTTGCAGAAGGATGCCAAGGATACCATGGGCCGAACATGTGAGCAACGACGAAGTTTTAGAGAAAAGGAAAAAACTAAAAGGAAACTTATAATTAACATCAGGAAGAGGCAGCTGAAATTTCTGGGGCACGTAATGAGGAAGGAGGGCTTGGAAAATCTGATACTCACAGGAGAAATAAAGAGGAAAACAGCGCATGACATACTTGATGGGTAAATGAATAGCGGAACAGGGTTTGGGAGAAATAAAAAAAGCAAAACTTATTAAGAGCTACAAGGGACAGGAAGATGTGGAGAGCCGTGATTGGCTACGCTCTGAAGGGACACGGCGCATAAAAAAAGAAGACTAGTTTAGCAGCAAGGTCTGATCATTTTATAGTGAAAATGGCTAGATGTAACCGTAAAGTTTCTGCTGACACTTTCGTCTCTCAGATATCTTGCTTGTGGATATTTCTTAATAATCCTCGCTTTCCAGCCAACTTTGATCTTCAAAAATTTAAATGCAATGTCAATCGTTATTTACTGTCTTCTTGATTCCTCTTTTATTGTTCTCGTTCCTTAATAATGTTTCTTTTTCTTATTCTTTTACACTCAGTAAACACTTATATCTTAGTAGCTTTATTGCCTTGTTTGGGGTTGAGATTATTTAAAAAATAATAATAATATTGACATATAAGGTTATGATAGTAGAAAGTATAACTCAACACTAGTAGGTGATGTTGCTTCCTGTTAGCATAACCTTTACCTTTAATGAGTTTAAAAAGATTTTTACAGAATTTTTATAGAATTAATAGAATAGATAAATATTCTAGAATATGCAGAAAAATTTACAAAATTAAATATACCATCATTTTGTGACAATTCAAGGAAATTAGTAAGATATAAATAATATGAAAATGGATATTCTTATGTATTTTCTTATAGCAAACAGTTTTATTATTTTGAAATGGTCGTAGAAATGGGAGTGTCTGATACAATAAAATATACATTAAGTGAATTTCATTTCTCAGAGTATACATGAGAAGAGGGAATATAGGCGAACTAATTTAGAAAATTTGATATGTACTTTAAATTGTATACGTGTCCTTTGATTTGTAGCTGATTGGTTTAGTTTTACTCTTTAGAAAAATGAAATCATTTCGTGTAAATTTATGTAGACGAACGAGCATTTTGTGTTAACTGACTACAACCATTTGCAAAGTCTCGCTTTTAGCAAATACAAACTCAAACTTTTTTAATTAACTAAAGCCAACACTCATTGGTTTAAAATTCTCTAGCAATAAATCATACTGTTTTCTACTCCGTCCGCAAAACTAATAGTATTTAAGATTTTATTTTTCGCGGCTTTTATCTGGAGCCTGCTCTTTTGATATGTTGTCTTTTTTTTGTTTGGCATTTTTGTGTATTTTCTATCTCTCTACAATCTTTCTATTTAAAATCTCTCCAAATTTTTTCTCTCTCTTTAAAATCTTTCTGCCTTTCTAAAATCTTTATATGTTCGCTTTATTCTAATTATTAAATTTGATTACAGCTACAATAGTTCATCATGCTCCTTGGCCATTTGAGCCATGAACATCAACAGTTGCAGATGACGTCATGATGTAGGCTTATTCCTTATTCTTCACTGGCGTTCGGTGCTGTTATCTTTACCCTAGTAATATCTGTAATGCAACTAGGAAACGTATACATGTAATCAGAAAGAGACAGATGAAATTTATGGGAAACATAATGATTAAAGAGGGCCTGCAGAAATTAACACTCACAGGAAATACTGATGGCGAGAGAAGTAAGCTGAAACAGAGTGTAAGGTGCTTAAAGTGTTTCTGTGATTGAATGGCAGAATAGGAAGACAGGGGGATATTAATGTGTCAACAATATTTAGAGCCACAACAAACAGGAAGATGAGGAGAGTCATGATCACCCACGTTATGAAAGAACTTAGTACATAAATTAACAGAAGACGTATTGGCAATAATATTAGCTTTATTATAAACTTAACTGTAGACACTTATTTCGTCTTTTTTTGTTTTTCTTTCTTTCTCTTTTGATGTTTTTCCCTTTGCAAACCGCCATCTTCTGGCTCTCTAATTTCCCTCTCTCTTCTTTATTAATCTTTTCATTATCATCCCATCTCTCGATTTTTTAAACTGACAGCATTCAACGGAGCGTTTTATTCTTCTCTTTTTACTCCTACCCCTTCTCTTTTATATTATTTCCCTCTTTTGCAAACGTATTCGCTTTTATTCCGAATTGGTTCATCATCTCACATCGCAGTGTCTTCTTTCATATAAGCAATATGGAGTTCGTTTCTCTTGGTCAACTACTGATGCATTAACGATTACTGCTGAAAGAGTCTATTAAGCCTTAGGTAAGAATGGTGAAGTTCGGTCTGTTGATTTGGATATCTCAAAGGCTTTTGATAGGGTTTGGCATGCTGGTCTTCTTCACAAGTTGAAAGATTATGCCATTTATGGACACATTTTGAACAGATTCAGATTTTCTTATCAAATCGCGAAATGAAAGTTATCTTGAATGGCCACTCTTCTAGATCTTTTTACATAATGGAGTTGTTCCACAAGGCCTATCCGTGTACCTATGTTGTTTTTAATTTTCATCAACTCCTTTCATGATGTCATCAGTTCTCAACTCGGTATCAATGCTGATGACATAACTATTTACGCCTGTCTAATTAGTAAGTCTGATAGGTTTGATAAAGTCCAATTGACAGCTGATCTCAAAAATGGCATTCATTCTGTTGTTGACTGAAGCAAGGTCTCATCATTTTGCAGTTGAATTGGATAGATGTAAATTTGAGTTCTATGCTAATAGTTTTATCTATCGCACTTCTCACTTGTGGAACTCTCTTCTGGCTTCTTACTTCCCAGTCAACATTGATTTTCAAAATTTGAAATGCAATGTCATTCGTTATCTTCTGTCTTCTTAATTCCTGTTCTTTTATTGCTTTTGCTTCATAATAGTGTTTATTTTTCTCATATTCTATAACACCCAGTAACCCCCCCCTTGCATCTTAGTTGCTTTATTGCCTTGCTTGTGGTAAAATGATTAAAAACAAAACTTTACGAATTTCTTCTCTCTTCTTTCTATCATCAACCTATCAGCATTCAACGGGATTTTTTTTTAATTCCTGTTAAAGCACTGTCTTCACTTTTAAATTATTTCACTCTTTTACAAACGTACTTTTCTCTTTTACTCTCTGAATCCTTGTTTCTTTTCTTCGTTTCGATCATACGTCGTTCATATTTTAGCATGTTTCTATACCTTTTTTATCTTCACTCACTCACTCACTCACCCACTCACTCACTCACTCTCTCACTCTCTCTCTTTCTCTCAATCTTCTATTTCTTAATGTCTCTAATTCGCACCATTAAGTAGACTCCGGTTCATTGATTCAATGTGGCTTTGAAATTATTTCTCTGCTTTCTTACTTTCTTCCGCTTTCTCTTAGAGTTCGACGACCTTCCCGCGTCTCCTCTACATGTAAAAACATCTCTGTCTCGTACGTGACGTCACAACGATTCCAAATCACATCCTCCTCGCCGGACACTTCTTCGTCACTCTACTTGTGACATAAGTAAATAGACGTTATTATTTCATTTGGATTTGACATTTAATAACGATATACTCACAGGCAATGGATCAATTGACTATAAAATTGCGAAAGAAACGTCTAATCATTTCTGAATGTCTCGCATTTCAAGAACATGAGAATTTTCAGATTTCAAAAGGAGCGTATTACTGGTCAGTCTAAAAGCGGCGTGAACCAATGTCAAATGGCATCGAAGCTGGGAATTTTATTCTGTATCTTGAACTGTGTGATAGCGCCATTCAGCGATGAAGGACAGAAGACCAATGCATGTTGTTCAGGTCAGCTTGGTCTATTCAGACGGGGAATTGAACAAATATTCTAAGTCGGTAAATGTGAGAGTTTGTACTATTCAACCAAAAAAGGAGAGTCAAATATCTTTAGTTGGTTACTGTGGTAAAGCAGCTATATGAAAGTCATTTGTAAACCAATTGCGGGCAATTGAAGTAGGACAATTGCGTTATTAATTGTTCAATTTTCCAACAGCAAACGGGCATAGGTCTGAAGATCTAGTTAAGAATTGTGTTTGACAAGCATCCAATCTGCTAACCATTCGCCTCGTTTCCAACAGCCATTAATAGTTATTTTTACAAAAGGACTATTTTCATATGGAGAGAGTTTCATACCATACATTAAAAATAGATTAAAATAATCAAATCAGTGTTAGAAGACTCTCATGGACAAATCAGGCTCCTGACATGAATCTAATTGAATTTCCTCGAGTTATTTTGAATTATGATATAAGGAATATATACAGATTTATTTTCGGAATAAGAAGATTTTCTTTGTGTTCTGAAAGCTGCCTGTTCAGATATTCCAGAAGAGAAGCTAACAGATCTGATAAATTCTATACTGAAAAGGTAGAAACTTTATAAAAAAAGGATAATGATGAGTTCAGCATTTTTAATTCAAACAAAGCATTATTTAGTTTATATCGTCGAACAATTGTTATGGTTTGAAACAAATATATTCCTATTTGTTTCCTGTTTTTCTATGTGGTTCTTCCTTTCGTTACCCGGCCCCTAGTCTCGGGTTTTATATTACAACTAAGATATTAATAAATCTAAGGCCCTTAGCAGGGGTAGGGGGTAATGGTTAACGATCTAGTTAACAGTCGAATAATGAGTTCAATCCTCACTTGGCTCTCCATATTCGTGACCTTGTGTCAAGGTAGTTATCAGCAAGCTTGTCTAGCTGACCGTTACTACTAACGAGTAAGTTTGATCTTGACTAGATTTCCCCGACTTGAGTTTTGTGTTGTTGTTCTTAGTAAATAATAATATTAATAATAATAGATTCGCAGTTCCTTTATAGGAATTGAGGCGAAATATTATCCAATTTCCAGTTTCTTGAGGTCTGTACCAGAGGGTCCCCACTGCATTTAAGATTAGGGAGTCAGAGAACTCTCTGATGCCTGAAGCTTCCCGAAAGATGGGTTTTTGAGGAAGATTGTCTCACCAGCTATCCAGCATAACGTTTTAGTTCTTGAGGACAAAAAATGTCTACCTATGTCTACACGAAAACTATGGACATCCTTTTATTCTGCTTTTAGGGCCACAAAAGCAAAACCTTTTACAATATTTAATTCTACAGAGTTTGTGCCTCATGGCAACAGATACATCATTATCATCAATAATTCAACAGCTTCTTGTTCTTTTAATTATTTACAAAATACGAAAGAATCATCATTATCAATGTTTTCACACACAGTTCGCGTATACTAGTCTACAGGATCTTTCTTAGTTTCGTCCCCGTCAAAATTTATAGACTACTAGCAGGAAACCCTGGCATTGTCCGGGAATGTAACAGTAAGAGATAGATCAAGTATCGACCATCATAAAGAATGAAAAATAAAATTGACGAAGATTATTGTCTAAGGTTGACGTACACGCATGTCTTAATTAGTTTTATTTTTTATTTTTATTTTTTACGAATTGGTCAAACCCAAACTGAAACAAAAACAGTGTTTTCAATCGTTATGAGTCTACCGATTGAATAGAATTTTATTATAAACAATTGTCTTGTAAATGGAATTTTTAAAGCATTCTGAATGTAAAATTAAAGAAAAAAGTGTGCAAGACAATATGAAACACTACCTGCCAAAAAAAGTGAAGTTTTGTTGAAATCGGTTGAAAAATGTAGGAAATCCGATCCTATATATAAACGAACACACACACGCACAAACAACCTGGGTTTTATAATAAGTATAACTCGATATGAGTTGTCCCCCTTTCATTCTCGCGATGCCTCTTAATCGTGTTTTCAAATTGATTTTGTGCAAAAACAATTGTGTTTTTTCCAATTTTTGGCGCTGTCAGAACCACCGCAAGGTAATTTTACGTAGTCCTCTGAAGTTTTGTTGAAATCGGTTGAAAAATATAGGAAATCCGATCCAATATATAAACGTACAGACACACACACACACACACACATAACCTGGGTTTTATAATAAGTATGATTTGGTCGATAAAATGTAGAATACTAGGAAAGAGTAGAAGACATCAGATAATAATAACAATTATTTCTTCCGGTTACAGATGCGATTTAAGAATTAGCAGCGATCACACACTTTATCAAGGTTTAGTTAAAACATCCCAACTTTTCTTCTGATTGATAATGGTTACCTTTGATGTTTTTGGTCAAAATCGTAAGACATATAAACACCCGACAACAATCTCTTGTGTGTCTGCTCACGCACAAAAGCACAAATATGCATCTGCATATACGTTCTATAGAAGAAAATTTTCCCCAAATAAGATCACAAAGGGTGAGAGAAATGTCATCGCGAGTGGAATAAAAAATCATCCCATACTTTGTTTTAGTAAATTCACCTCAAGAAAAACAACATAGCCACTAACATGTAAGGGGTTACTGAGTGTGAAAGAATATAAGAAAAACATTATTAAGGAGCAAAAAAAAAAAAAAAGAACAGAAATTAAGAAAACAAGATAACGAATGATAATGCACTTAAAGTTTTGAAGATCAAACTTGACTGGAAAGCAAGAAACCGGAAATTAACCTCACAAGCGAGATAAGAAAAAAAGAAACTGTTAGCATAGAACTTGCGGTTACATCTAGCCATTTCAACTGTAAAACGATGAAATCTTGCTGCCAATATTGTACTGTGCTTAAGTTCATAACGTCTAGGTACTATAAAGGAGAGTTCATCAGAACAATTACCATGAAGGTATTTATAGGCACAGAGAACATACAGAGTTATTAAAAAAAAGAATGAACCGATTTTATGACGCATAGCTTCAGTTCTGAAGCATTATCATGGAATGAGTCAGTGACCATTTGAAAGAAGAGTTTTCTAAGTTATGAATGGCTGTCACAGAGGCGCTGTAGTCGCGTCGTATCTCCGGCAACGTTCAGTTATTTGTTTAACTCCGGAATGGCGAGTCCTCAGCAAAAGGTCACGTAAACAAATACGGTTGTCACGGTGCAGCGTGCTTTTCGAAGGTATTAAACCGTCCTCTCCTAAGAACAATCCACGGTGGTTTAAACAGTATTAAGAGAGTGGGTGTTTGCGTAAAGGAAAAAGTCCAGCACGACCACGCGTTTTGGAGGGAAAAAGTGGCGAGAATCCGTGCTGCATTTGAGGGGAGTCCACAGAGTCCACAAATCGAGCTAACCGTGAGCTTGCGATCTCTCAATCCACTATCTGGCGTGTGCTATGAAGTCGGCTACGTTTGAAACCTTACAGACTACGCCTTGTTCAAGAACTTACCAAGACCTTGCTATTTGTGTTTGGCCTGGGTGTGTGATTTTTTCCTGTGGGAATACATAAAAGATCGCGTTTATGTTCACCGCTAGCCACTAACTTCGATGACCTTAAACATCGAATAAAAACAGCGATCAACTCAGTGGATCGTGATATGCTGATACACGACTAGTAGGAATTCTCTTATCGCATTGATGTTGCCTGTGCTGCAGGTAGTGGCCACATTGGGTGGTGGGAATTCTAGGTCAGGACCAATAAAATTACAGGTTCTTATTTTATCAAGGATCTCTAAATATATAGCAGGTGCACCCGACCATATGTGGTGGCAATATTCAAAGCAAAGATGAAATAAAGATATAAATAAGTAAAACAAATTTTGGCGGGAAAAATTATCTAGTCCAACACAGAAGGAAGGTGTGTAGTTATGGGTATTCCCTTCGATAATTTATCATTATAAATCAGCGACATTTTAAATAAGGTTGTCTATTTAATAAAATGTCTATTTAATAAATTTATATATATATATATATATATATATATATATATATAAAGATAATATATATATATAACATATATATGCTATATATATATGTATAATATATATAATAATATATAATATATATAGTAATACACTGCGTGCCAAATTATTATCGAGATAACTTTTTTTCTAATATTTCAAAAACCGTTCAATCAATTTACACAAAATTTTCACACAATGTTGGCAACACTGATCTGCGTAATCACTGAAATTTTCGTACTGATCTGCGCAATGTAAACAAACTGGCGCCATATTTGTGGCCTCTCGTTTAAATCGTGACATGAGACGACGTGAAATAACCCTTGGCTTGCCTTTATATGCCCTTTTGCGTAGGGTCGGCGGTGAATTTTTCACTGTTTGATGACACTTCCCTATCATTTTTAAAATTTCTAGTGTAGATTTACCTTTTGAGAGTTCTAAGGTAAAAGTTTTCTTTTCAGCATCACTTAAACTGCTTTTACGGCCCATCCTTTCACTAAATTCTTATACTTTTCTAATAATTTGGCACGCTCAAATCCCCGTGCTGATAACAAATATGGTGCCAGTTTGTTTACATTGCGCAGATCAGTACAAAAATTTCAGTAATTACGCAGATCAGTGTTGCCAACATTGTGTGAAGATTTTGTGTGAATTGATTGGACGGTTTCTGAAATATTGGGGAAAAAGTTATCTCGATAATAATTTGGCACGCAGTGTATATATGTGTGTGAGTGTGTGTGTGTGTGCGCGTGTATTTAAAACATAGTCTATTTAATAGTTTTGATACTTAAAAACATAATGTATTTAAAAGTGTGATGTTTTGTTTTTTTAATTGGATAATTCTTCCCAAACTTCTTGATCTTATTTGAGTGAATTCTGTCTTCAAGAATCTAACCTTGTGACGCCACGATGATTCCAAATCCCATCCTCCTCGCCGGACACTTCTTCATCACTCTACTTGTGACATAAGTAAATAGACGTTATTATTTCATTTGGATTTGACATTTAATAACGACATACTCGCTGGCAATGGATCACTTGACTATAAAATTGCGAAAAAAACGTCTAATCATTTCTGAATGCCTCGTATTTCAAGAACATGAGAATTTTCAGATTTCAAAAGGAGCGTATTATTGGTCAGTCTAAAAGCGGCGTGAACCAATGTCAAATGGCATCGAAGCTGGGAATTCCATTCTGTAACTTGCGCGTGTAAGTATATGTATACGTGTGCGTTTATGTGTGTTTTCACACGAAAGACTGTTGTCAGGTGTTTATATATCTCACGTTATTGAACAGAAACATCAGACGTAGCCATTACCAATCAGAAGAGAACTTGGAATGTTTATACTAAATCTTGATACATTCCGCGCCACTAACTTTGCGTCAACTATTGTCCTTGATAAACTACCAAAATGTCGTGGGAATTAAAATAACTTCACTCCACCCCATTAAAGCGAATTCGGGAGTCTGAATTATTCTACCATGATTCATAGTATATCAATTTTATCACAATCATACGATTGTATATATCATTTAAATCGTTATATATATCAATATATCATTCATTATCTCGTATATATAATTCAAATCGATTGTATATTTCCTCTCGGAGATTCGAACACCGGTTGCATCCAGGGATAGCAGTAATATTTGTTTCTGTATTTTCAAGAAATTCACGAATTCTTTCTGAAAAGTCCAACTGCTTTTAATATTGATGAACCGGTTACGCAGTCCTTGTGTAACTTGGCAACGAGCCAGCGATTCCCACTGACTCGTTGAACATGAATGAAGAGAATCATGATATGAACCATGGTAGAATAATTGAGACCACTGAATAAGCTTTAATAAGCTGGATGGAAAGTTATTTTAATTCCTACATTCATGATGTTAATTTGTCGGTAGTGAAATTGTATACAGTGTGACCATCGTATTCACAATGATTACCTTTTTTTTTGCAAAACATTGTTTCATCCAGGTTGACTAGCTGCCACCCATACGTTCCAGATATGCCCTCCCACGATTTACCCAAAGCCAAAATCTTCCCTAAAAAACGCCGTGGATAAGATAAAGTTGAAAGTGACAATTTGACAGCTATTCTGAAAATGGCCGTTACAGTTTAAATAATAGAAGAGACACCGGAATATTTTTCTGAGATCCTGAAGGGAATACTTTGAAAAGAATTAAGGCACATTACCCTAAGTTAGTTGTTAATATTAATGGCTGAATACTTTCCAGATAAACTTTTCTGTTACGTAAAGTGACGCTGAGCAAATTAATCGTTAATAACAGTTGTTTGAATTTCTGTGATTATTTTTTTTCATATTATTTCACATATTATTCAGACTAGTGACTTAATCGTTGCTGCTTTGATTACAAAGTTTTGGTCTCACTTTTTCCGAATATATGTTTTATGCAGCTGACATTAGCTGCTGTGTCATGTTTTCTTGAGAAGATATAAGATAACAAAAAAACAAAACAAAAAAAAAAACATCGTAGCTTAACAAGTTCCTGTAGCCAAGAGTTAAAATCTCATGCTCCCGAGAGAAAATCCGAGTGAAGCTGTAAGTGCCCAAATTTATTTTATTAAAGAAATGAAGAGTACTGTTAAGAGAGATTTTAACCCTTAAACGACGGGAAAAGGTTGCACGAATGGCCAAGTCAAAAGGGTAAATAAAAAAAAAATACGAGAAAAGTTAATTTTCAAGGGTTAACGTTTTATTCTGACACGTGATAGAAAGATTATATTGAATCAATTCTTGGTCTTCTACTAGAAATGTTGCTTCCCTCTCTCGTGCTAGACAATTTCTCTTGTCAGAATCTATCTTACGTCTGCTAGACATCTATCCTTTGAATATTGCTGTCACATATGGTCTAGTGATCCTGCTATATATTTAGAGATCGGTGATGAAATATAAAGAATAATCTGCAATTTCATTTTGGGATGTTAATTTGGTCGAGAATGCAAAGGAAAGAGTGCTTAAATTCTCATTGGGCTCCAAAGAAAGAAAAAAAAATCTCTGAAATTTGGTGAGGGTAATTAGGTGAGGATTTAGGATATGAAGAAAGTATACGAAATGGAGCTGGAATAGTCTTTGCATAATTGAAGAACCCTCTAAATATAAAATAAATCTGATATTTGAATATTGATATTTGATTAACTGTTACGAAGTGTATCTTGCTGAAACGAATTCAGACATCCTTCATAGACAACTTGACAATACTAGTTTTTATTTTCCTGGCATATCGGCTTCAGTCACTTTCACGCCGCCGTAATGTAGCTTTCCTGAGCTTTTTCTATAAATACCTTCGTGGCAATTGCTTTCAGGAACTTTCCGCAATGGTACCTAGACGTTAAGAATTTAAGCGTAGTACTTGATTGCTAGCAATGTGTCATGATTTTACAGCTGAAATGGCTATATGCAACGGTAATTTCTATGCTAACAGTTACTTTTCTCACACTCCTCGCTTGTGGAAGTCTCTTCCAGTATCTTATTTTCCAGATAACTTTGATCGTCAACAATTTAAATGCAATGTCAATCGTTATCTTCTATCTTCTTAATTTCTGTTTTATTGTTCTCGCTATTTGATAATGCTTTTCTTTTCTTATATTGTTTTACTCAATAGCCACCATCCTGTGTGTTAGTGGCTTTGTTGCCTTGGTTGGGGTGAAATTATTAATATATATATATATATATATATATATATATATATATATATATATATAAAATTATGAATATGATAGTTAAAACTTTCTACATTGTAAAAATAAAGAAAAACAGGTAATAAAAGAAATGTTAAGTTCTTAAATTTTATATTTTTAATAGTTTTAATGATATCCGCTAATATTCTGACGATCAGATATTGGTAGCTGACCTCTCTTCAGAGAGAAAAAAAATGGATGGTTACATTCAATGGATCGAAAGCCGAACTGGTTACATTCTATCACCAACGATCATACCCCGAACTACCTCCAGTCACAATGAATTGATGTCCCCTCGAGGAGACACCATGCCTTGAGAGAATACCGGGCCTCAAACTCACCGTCGACCTCGTGGAACTCATATATACGATCCATCACTGAAGATACAGGTAAAAATGATCGGATCCCTGTACCGCTCCAGTAAGTACCTGACTTTTCATGCCTCTCCCCTACCTTTATAAGAACCAGATCAGGTCCGAAATAGACTGCTGTTACCATATTTCGGCGGAAGCTGCCCAGTCCTGACGTTCCAGTCTTGATAGAGTTCTAAAGCGTCTTTAGGGTGACGAATAGTTTTCCACCCTCCAACCTCTCACTCATTGGCGTGAAGTGGTGAATCTAGCACTGCTCTGTCGCTACTTCCATGGAAAGTGCTCGGACGAACTACATCCTTTGGTTCCGCCAAGTCTAACTTTCATTGACTAGGACTCGCCATGCCACTTACATAATAGCAAACCACCCAGACAGCTTCCTCCCGCGAATCATTGCCCTGTGAAACAGACTCACAAGAGGATGTTTCCCCGATCACTACAATCTTAACCGTTATCTTCCCCTCCTATTCATATAAACTACTCTATAACGTAACCCTCTAACCCCGGCCTTGTATAGGATGAACCATACTGTAAAAGAAATCCAGTGAATCGTTAATTCATGATGGACGTTGTTTAAAGTGTAACGCTTAAAATAGTTATGCTTAAAATAACAAGAATGAAATCGAAATATTTTGAATAGGCTTGTCTTTTTTAATAATGGAGATTCTTTTCGTTTTCCGTCTACTTTAATGCTTGGTCAATGTACTGAACAATATTAAATATTTCCTTTCATTACATTTTAAAGACTATTACTGAAAACTTTCTATCTTTTCTGTAATTTTTTTTAAAAATTTTCCCTTCGTGATGTCGTTTATATCCGATAATATATTCGCTCTCATTCTCTCTTTTATTTCCAAACTTATCGGCTGGATCTCTCGAATACAAAAAGCGCTTTTTGGGGCTTCTATTTCTTTTATGTATTTTCTATCTTTTTATTTAGCGCTGCCGTCTGCTTCCCAGTCACGTTGTATACTTTCCCTTATTACCTCTGTTGAAAACCATCATCCTCGGAGTGTACGCCCAATCTTGTGTAAAGTAGCCAGGCAGGTGTCTTGCCTATAACCTGGAAATAAATTCACGAATAATGTCATAAAAGCGCCAAAACAAAAATGATTAGGAAGAGTAGGTTAATATTTGATATGCCCAGCTTAGCAACATTGAATTGTTAAATCCGTTTATGGATTGAATCCCTCAGGTCTTGTAAATGCAACGGGTAGAAAATCATTTAATAAAGAGCTGCCACACCTCTTTGATAAAATCCATAGAAAAATCAGCAATATTATCGGTTTTGATCTGGCAGCTCGGCTTCAGTGACTTTCGCACTAAGCTCGATTCTCTGTATTTTTTTCTATAAATGTTTTCATGGTAATTGTTTAGATGAGATCTTCGCTATGGTACCGAAACTACTGAATTTAAGCGTAGTACTAGAATGGCGTCGAGACCTCACCAATTTACAGTCGATCTGGCTAGATATAGCCGTAATTTCTATTATAAGAGTTTATTTTCAGACATTTCTCGCTTGTGGAACTCCCTTCCGGATCCATGCTTTCCAGCCAACTTTAATCTGCAAAGATTTAAATGCAATGTCAATCTCTATCCTCCTGATTACTTTTTTCTCCACCCGCTGATTATTAATGCTTCTGTTCCTAATTCTTCCCTACCCAGTAAATTCTTGTGTCTTAGTGACTGAATATCGTCAGTCCAATCAAACAAAATAGAAATCTGTAATCCTAAATCATTTTATTTTTTGTTACTGTTCCTTCATAAATGTTTGGTCAATTCTTTTCAACGCAGCAAATGATCTACGATAGAATTGTCTTAAGTTGCGATTTTTGGGAACTGTACTGGTAAGGAATTTAGTTCTTATTGAGAGGCATTTTTGTTGGAAAACAAAAATACTATAAATTACCCGCAAAACTTTAATTATCAAATAATAGCTAAATTAAATTAACTTGAAAACCATTTTAGTAATGCCTATATGACATTATCGGACTATTATTTAAAATAACCGCGATGTAAAATGGACTATTAATGATTTTTTTTAGGCTGAATTCTAAAAAACATTAAAGTAACGACATTTTAAACATCAAACACTGAACGAATTTTCTAAAAGGCTGTAATTTTGGGATCAGATACCACTTCGACAATAAAAGGACATTTGTACAAAAAGAAGTTCAAATTAGGATTGTGAGTTGCAAACATATGCAACACATTAACCATCTTAGTAAAATATTTTGCTGGCCGATAATATTTTTTTTGTCGTCATAAAAAAGCAGTTTTGAATTGCCCATGCATGTTTTTAACCGTTTTATATCAAATTTTATTTAATGTCTGTTGTGGTTCCGAGAAAATCCGGTCTCAAAACCTGACAAAAAAATCCTTCTGATTTGTTTTAATGACTAATACAAAAATACGGTTAGTTCATTCTGCGGTTAGTTCAACCCGGTTTGGGAAACAGGATTCAAGTTCTCTTCCTTCTGAGTCTACGTAATATTTTCAAAGCAGTTTCCTCACTTTCAATCTCTCAACATGCGCCTTGTTTTTCACCTAATTTTCGTTCCCACTGGGCGAGTCCACTGGAATGAAAAAGGAGGACCCCTTACAACGTGGTATGATTTGTCCAGTCGGTTGTGTTACCCTTTTACAGTCTGAAACTCAAATATTTTCTTCCACTCCATAGGCATGTCTCGCACCTTTCGCCTGTTTCCCAAATAACTAGCTTCCTGTGAGGTATTTAGATTTCTATCAATCGACATCTCCAGTTGCCTTCTTTCCAGTATTACCTCATATTTTCTATCGTACGATCTTGCTCCAAATCTTCTGTAACCCCTTGCTCCTAGTGGCTTCCCCCGCCTTGGGGTCAAACGCTTTCTCTGTTTACTGATGTCTTTATTCTTATCAACCCCATCAACAGAACATTCTTTCTATCAGTTGTAAATAAACCTTAACCAATTGAAACCTTTGTCTAAGCATTTATTGGCTCGAACGTTAATTCAAAAATCCACGTGCGGAATAAAAATAACAGAAAGTGCTGAGCCAACCCGAACATCTAAAACCTTATAAAGGAAGAATGCCAATTGACCAAGTCAGTCATCGCTTTCACCGACTTCGGTTGAACTCTTATACCGGACAACTCGAACGTATTTACGCCGAATGTTACATTCGGGGATGTTTCGGCTTTAGCCCGTTTATAAATATGAAGCCCAACCTTCAACCCAAATAAATAACTACCTTGTGTCACTTCAAACGGCCCCGGGGGGGTGACTGAATATCGTCAGTCCAGAAACACAGAGAAACGGTAATCTAATCCGCGTCACCGATTTTAATTTTCCCGCGTGTGTAACCACAACTACTCATCCTTCGACTCGAAGATTACTCTGAATAAAGAACTAAAAAATGTTACTTATCTAAAGTGAATTATTAACATTCATCCATTTTAAGTAAATAACATTATCGAAAATTATTTTTACAGTTTTATATAATTACTTTTGAATGACTCAATTCTAAAAAGCATAATAACGAAATTTTAAACACTAATTACAATTTTCTAAAAGGCTGTAATACAGATACACAAGACAGCAAAAGGACATACAAAACTTCAAATACTACGAACATACAAAAGTTAACATCTTCTAAAATATTTTTGTATATAATATTTTTATTTGTGTATCAATGCATTTATTGGTTTTGAATTGCATGCATGTTTTTGCATTTTTTATATCAAAACAACAATTGATAGTGGATGTAAGAAAAGATCACGCAAAATAAAAAAATCCTTCTGATTTGTTTTAATGCTATAGAAAAATCCAGTTCATTCTGCGCATGTTCAACCCTGGAAACAGGATTCACGTTCTCTCTCGCCGTAGTAATATTTTCACATTTCGTTCTTTTGTGAACATGCGCCTTGTTTTTTCTCTAATTTTCGTTCCCACTGACGCAAACTGGAATGAAAACACAACGTGGTATGATTTGTCCAGTCGGTTGTGTGTTTACAGGCTGGTTCATTATTTTGTATAGGCGTGTATCCTTTTGCCTTCCGTTTCACAAATAACTAAAGCGCCATATTTAGATTTCTATAACTTTCTTGTATTCTTTTCAGTATTACTTCTCTATATTCTACGTACGATTCGGGGCATTTCGTCTCATATAAATTCTTTCTATGTCAGTTTCTCTGTTTCCCCTCTCTTTATTCTATGATATCGTCTGACTGCTTTCATCAGTTGTCAGTTACAGATTTGAATTTGTCCACATTTATTACGATTACATACATAAGCGTAATGCATGTAACAGAGCAGTGTTAGCAAGCTACTCGCTTCGGCCATTGCCTGATTGATATACACAGTATGCTTCATTTCTGTACTTTTATACCTGACAATATCAGTATTTATCTCAATGTTACATTATGTTTCGTATTTACAGTAGTAAATATGAACAAAACCTTCAACAAATATATCTATTTGTAATGCTTCAAACGGTATTAAAGTAGATACTTCTTATTTGAAATAGACGCCCCATTTTTAGTGATTACACAGTGTGTATTACATCTATATCCTTGCGCTTTCGAATAATATAAGTAAAAAAATGTGTTCTCGGCAGGAATCGAAAAAATCATACAATCTAAAATTATTTTCTGGTTTTATATAATTGGAAAACGCTGATAAGCCTTAAAAATAAAATAATTAGTCAGTTAGTCATACATACCCACTGGCCAACGGTAATTGACGAGATCAAAAGTTGAAATAAAAATTTAATGTTACGTGTCATATATTATTCCTAGTGTAGTCATTAGTCAAAACAACAATGATAGTACAATACGAAAAATCTATATTAAAAAGAAGAATCAGTCTAATATATAGCGATGAAGAAAGTTGTGACGGATAATAATTCCCTATCTTTTGTAGCTCATAGAAAAAACAAAATTCAGTAAGAGTTACAAAGGATAGAAAGTTGTATATAGTCATGATCGCTCACGTCCTGAAGAAACACGGCAAATAATAAGAAGAAGAAGAAGGAAGAAGAAGAAGAAGAAGAAGAAGAAGAAGTAGAAGGATAATAATAATAATAATAATAATAATAATAATAATAATAATAAGAAGAAGAAGAAGAAGAAGAAGGAAAGGATAATAAGGATAATAATAATAATAATAATAATAATAATAATAATGAAGAAGAAGAAGAAGAAAAATAATAATAATAATAAGAAGAAGAAGAAGAAAAAATAAAGATGTCAAGAAGAAGAAGGAGAAGAAGAAGAAGACAGAAAAAGAAACAAATAATAAGAAGAAGAAGAAGTCAAAAGAAGAAGAAAAAAGAAGAAGAATTGAGAAGAAGTCCACGGATTGTAATAATAATAATAATAATTTGAAAAAATAAAAGGAAAGAAGAAGAAAAAGAAGAAAAAAAGTAGAAGGATAATAATAATAATAATAATAATAAGAAGAAGAAGAAGAAGAAGAAGAAAAATGGAACAAAATAATAATAAGAAGAAGAAGGAGAAGAAACCCCAAGTAGAAGGATAATAATAATAATAAAAATAATTGTAATTAATTAATAATAATAATAAGGAGAAGAAGAAGAAGAAACGCCAGGATAATAATAAGAAGAAGGAAAAAAAAAAAAAATAATAATAAGAAGAAGAAGGAGAAGAAGGAGAAGTAGAAGGATAATAATAATAATAAGAAGAAGAAGAAGAAGTAAAAGGATAATAATAATAATAATAATAATAATAATAATAATAATAATAATAATGATAATAATAATAATAATGAGAAGAAGAAATGACTTCAAGCTAACGTCTGAAATCGTTAACACTTTTGCGTTAAACAAGGCTGGATGTAGGTGATGCGACATACCTATATATTGAATAGCTCATATTTACTGGGGTATATTCCTTTTTTTACTAAAATTCACTCAATAAAATGTTCGAGAGACACTTAGGGTAGAGGGTTGTTGAAAGAGGCGTGTGACTTCGTAAGAAGTGAATATTATGAGGATTAAGCGGGCAGATAACGATTGACTCCTTACTTAAAGAGGTTAAGATTGTAGCCTTTATGGAAGCATCTATGTGAGATTTTGTTTCACAAAGTAGCAATTCTTAAAAAAAATGGCTGTATGAGTGGGTGGAACTTCCTCTATACAATTGTAATAAGAATGAAATGAAGTCAACACCTGTAGAACAAAAGGATGGATCTCATCTGTACATTTGCCACAGGAATAGCGATTAGAGATTTACAAATCTGACATACAAGAAGATCAGCAACATTTCGAAATGTAAACTGCCTTAATGAAAGCGTTTCCGTAAGACAAATTCTTCGACAAAATTTCTCATGGATTCTTCTCTCTGAAACCATTCATATGCTAGTAAAATATTCTTTAAAAAAGGGGCAGAAATTAAATAAGAAGCTTGCGCTGGTGAAATACTCATTTTAACGACAACTTGATTCTACTTATTTGAATCGAATAAAGTCTGGAACAAGGTCGGCTAGAGAGTTTCGTGAAAATTGAAACCCATTATCAGGGAGTGTTTTAGGAATGAGCAACTGTCGCTTTATCATAACAGTAGACGTTGATTGGCAATAAAATTGGTCCAGTGCATATCAGCTGTTGCAGAAGACAGAGTAAACATGGCAGCACATTCCCACGCAGTTGTTAAAACGAAATACAACAAGCGAAACTAAATAACCAACAATTATAGAAGAGAGAGTTGAAGGCTAGTGATCTGAGGTTCCCATCTCGAGTGTTAAGTTTGTAGACACTTATCACCAGAAATATTGTTCCCAGAAGGAGAGTAATTTATCATATGATAATTCTGTTTGTCCCTACGTTAGTTAGTTAGTAAGTTAGCGCCTGCGTTACACCTTGCCACAACCTCAGACAAATAATGGACCATAACATTTTGATGGCGATAAAGGACGGGAGAAAAATATATCAAAGTTACTGTTTGGTTTTAGTGAGAAAAAGAGAGTACACATAATAAGAAGAAATGGACACCTCAGCGTAGTGTAATGGTTAGCAAGTTTGTCTCGCTCGCAACCATTACGAGTGAGTTTGATCCTCAATGGGTGACCTATATTTTCGGCTTTTTGCCACATCTAAGTTACGCATAGAAAATCATCATAATAAGAAGAAATAAAGGAAGGATAAAAGAGGCGATAACGCTCTCATGCATTTAACCTCAGCTTCGGTGAAATAGAATACCTTGTCCATTTTAAGTATTTTCATTTGGACCCTCTTACTTCTTTAAATACTGATTTATGTTCATTTTTAATGCAATATGTTGTTACACTAAAATATTTAACGATGCAATGGGGCATTTTCATTGGTATGCATCGTTTTTGAACTCGCAAGGAGTTTATTTCTTCATTAAATTAAGAATATGATTCATCAAAAAAATTCAAGAAAGCATAACTTTGATATTTTCACGATTACTGCAAGAAGTAATAAATTAAACAAGAAGAATAAAAAGAGAATGAAATCATTGAAAATGCCCAAAGAGATCGAAATCCAATCAATAATTGACGATTGAAACTGTTGTATAGGTTTAAGTCATTAGTAATTATATCTTTCACTTTTTCTTTCTTAAGTATTTTAGGCAATCTTTAACCTTCGTTCTCGCACCCCCCCCCCAAAAAAAACAATAAAAAACAAAAACGGTGGGTCAAAAGGGCGGTTTTTCCTTTGACACCACTATTATTTAAACTACCTTCAATCCTCAACAATGTTTATTGTTCCAAAAAGCGATGATTAGAATTTTAATAAAAGCTAACATATGATGAAAATGAATTCATACATTTTCTTTGTTCTTGAGAATTGAAAACAAAAAACAATATTTATTTATTATATTGTTCATTTACATTAATTAATATAATGTTTATTGGAATAATTGGTAATTAATTGCCAATTGATTCGAAATTTATAAAATGTTAAATAATAAAGATTTACTTAAAGCTGTTTCACATATTTTAATAACTTAGTAAATAATTATAAGTATATGAATAAAAACCGTTTTCATATTTATTTTTTACTAGCTTAAAAGACACCCTATGGGGTGGAATTTAAACTAACTCTTGATTGGGCTTTCAGTTTGTTCAGGAGTTGGAGAATGCCTAAGTCTTTGCATATTCTCAGCATTGGAAGCTCTCCTGGCTGTCGTTTGATTCGAGTTTTCATTTGCACGGGACTTTCTTTTCTTCACCGCAGCCTTGGCTCTTTTGAATGCAATCTGGTCTTCTGTTAGTGGCGATTTCTTTTCGCGAGGCACACTGCTGCCGTATGCGATAGTTAACAATAAACTACAGAAGAACTTAAAATTGATCGCTGCATTTAAGTATTATATTCATATTTAAGCTTACATTTAAAAATTCTGCCGCAACTTAACTTAAAGACAATTTGATGTACATAGGTCCTTACTTTGCGTACAAACAATCATTTTTATTTCATAGGTGACTTTCGCTGATTTCACAGTTAATTTGAATTATTCTCAAATTTATTTCCAATTTATAAAGATTGTCATCGTACAAAAAAGTTCGTCGCTAAAAATCATGTAAAAACCGCACAAAACAATTGCAGTAATGAAAAGTTGGGAATACAATATTTCGTGAATGTGCGTTGAGATCCGACCCGGGATGTTTTTAATTTGCTCACGGTGTCGGCCTGATTCCTAAATGGTATGATATGTTGTGCTACGGCCTCTAGGAGCAAAATTGAAAAAGTGTGACACGGCGACACACTGACATACGTATTTATTTATATAGATTAATTAGTAAATGATGAATATTGCATTGCATTAATTTTATTAAAATTGTATTAGTCTGTCTATATTTCTGAGATGAGGTATTATGTACAGTATTTACATTAGTCGGACTATTGTCCTCATCTTTGTCGCCATATTTGTCACAACGTTTCGGCCGTTGTACGCTCCGGCCTTCTTCAGATAACTGACATCCATCAAACATGGCACGTGGAACTAGAACAGTCTACCCCAGTGATCGAAATAAAGGGTTCAGTTCGAAATTCCAACCACCTGAAGAAGGCCGGAGCGCACAACGGCCGAAACGTTGTGACAAATATGGCGACAAAGATGAAGACAATAGTTCGACTAATGTAAAACTTGTATTAGTTCTTAAAATGTTGTAAATATAAAATTATTATTGTAAATCTAACCTTATCTAATAAATAGGGTTAAATATTGTTCTTGTATTTTCTCAAAAAAAAAAAAAAAAATTGTAAATTCACATTCATTCGTTTAGGTTTTATTACAGTTCTAATCATCGCTTTTTAAAACAATAAACATTGCCGAGGAGTGAAAATATTAAAAAAAAATAGTGATGTCAAGGAAACAAATTGTCTTTTTGATGCACTGCTTTTTTGAGAACGAAGGTGAAAATTGCCGTATTTTATACCGATTTCAATTTATTATACCTATCTATTTTAGTTGCATCCTGTTTATCTCTTGAGACATGGGCACAGAGGCACGCAAGAATTTGTGTTTACGATCGAAGTAAAATTATTTGAGACCTTAAAACTTGTTCTTGTAAAAAAAACGAAATTCTTTATTTTAGAACTCATAAAACAGCGAATAGAAATGGCCACAAACATGTATTACGCTTCACCAGCCTTCTTAGTTATTTATAAAATGTTCATATCTATTTTGTTTGTTCTACTTTTTCTGTCCTAGTCTAATGCAAATCAAAAAACAAATTTTATAGATCTGAATTATATTTAGAAAAAAAAAATTGCACATGCAAATCAATATGTATGCTACGAATGCCTAAAAACGATCAGGCCTACATTTGACATATTTGGTATCTATGCTGATGACACAACCATTACTCCTGTCTCGATAGAAAGTCTGATCATTTTGATAAGGTCAAATTGGCGGCTGATGTTAAAAACGACATTTAGTCTGTTGTTAACTGGGGTAAAGACTGGCTTGTTAATTTTAACGCCTTCAAAACTAAACTGCTCTTTATTAATCATCTGAGAAATCCCTTTTAACCTTCCATCAGCATGGCTGCGGCTAAACTCCAGGAGAGTGACTCGTTGCGTCTTTTCGGTTTAACGTTGAAGGGGAAAGACCATATTGAATCTATTACTAAGTCATATGCTAAGAGAGATGGTTCATTGTGTGGTGTTAGACAATTTTTTTTCTCCATAATCTATTTTACATATATAGAAGTCTGCCATTCGCCCATGCTTTGAATATTATTACCACATAGAGCCCGGCTATATATCTCGATATCCTTGATAAAATCCAAAGAAGAATCAGCAATAATATTGGTCCTGATCTGACATCTCGGCTTCAGTCACTTTCTCATAACCGTACGGTTGCCTCTCTGTGTTTTTTATATAAATACTTACATGAAAATTGCTCGGGTGAGCTCTTTTTTATGGTATTAGGTTGGTGCAAAAATAATGACATTATTACGTCATTATTTTTGCACCAACCTAATACCTAGAGTTTATAAATTTAAGCGCAGTACCATTCTAGCGATGAAGACTGATGAATTTACGCTTGAGTTTATTAGATGTTACCGTTTTATGTTAACAGTTTCTTTTATCGCACTTCTCGCTTGTGGAACTCTCTTCCTGCTACTTGCTTTAAATGCAATGTCAATCGCTATCTACTTTCCTCATGATTACTATACTTTCGTTTTCTCTCCTCAGTAATATTTGTTTTCGAATTCTTCCACACCCAGTAACCCATTGTGACTTAGTGGCTTTACTGCCTTGCTTGTGGTGAACTCGATTAAAAAAAAAAAAAATTAAATTTGTCTTTTCTCTCTCTTGGACACCCATGCACTTGCATACGTGCATGTAGGATATAGTCAAAAAGATTTATCACGTGACACCCTAATTGTCAAGGATAAAAATGAGAAGTGATTATGGATGCGATCAAAAATGCGAGAGATAGATTCGCTGATAAATCCGACTGGAAAAAGAAAGCAAGCAAGAAGACTAGAGACATGAAGACCGATGTCATTTAATGATCTGTTGGGTACCGTGACAAATTAACCTAACAACTTCCTCTGAAACCTTATTTAATTGAAACCTGATTTTCTCCAGATACACCCACTCAAATCGATCACATTCACATAAATACAGTAGTAAATACTGTATGTTGGTCTGCAGTTGGAGATTCGTCTTCAACTGTGCTGGTCAAACTCTCTGCCTCTGGGCGGAGAGGATCCCCAGACGAGGCTATGTTGAAGGGCAGAGTCTCGTTTCGGGACACACCTTCGCGAGCCCGTTTGATATGAAATCTACAGGGAATGTTAGGTCGAGACTACGGGCTCGGATACCCCACATTAAATTCGGCCTTGTGCCACGTCTGACCGCTTGAGTCGGTTGGTAGGTATCATGCAGTTGGAGATTCATTGTGAAATTTACTTGATTCACTTCTAGCAGTTGTCTACTTCTTCTACGCGCAGCTGGCGAATCTTATATGTATTGTTTGTGTCCTAAGTATTATCGTTCATTACCAACATTCATGTGACTATTCTATTCAGTAACCTTCCCTGGGTTACAACACGTGTTCCACACGTCATCTGGAACTCTTGCCGTAACTGAATCTACAAGATGTATTGTCTTAATCGCAACTTATTTGAGGTATCTATTGGGGAAAAACAAACCGTTCCATCGAATGGTAATATAATTTCTCTTACACTAAAATACTCTACTGTTATCTGATCTTACCCATAATAATAATAATGGACTATTCCATACTTAATAAATACTACGTCTCAGGAGTAGGCAACAAGTCGAGTCAATAGTTTGAGTCAGTAGTTCAAGTCGAGTCAAGAGTCGAGTCAGAGGCAGTCCGAAACAGAGTCGCGTTCAGACAATTACTGCAAGACATTTGGATAGTGATACTGGTCGAGACTACATTGTTCTCCCTACTAAACCTGATTGTTCATACCAACACATCTACTTCTCTGTATATATTCCTGTTTATATATCTTGTTATTCCATATCCGTATTCGAGTTTCTTTATTCCTATTACCGTATCACACACACACACACACACACACACACACACACACACACACACACACATATATATATATATATATATATATATATGAATAATAATCTATTTAGGCATCTGGTATTCACCCAGACAACTTTGATTGGTTTTTATATTAAGACAAGTGATGGCTGTCCCTTTCCCAACTATTACACATTTGTTGTATATCTACAGGTAGTTCAAGCAGAGTCAATAGTTCGAGTCAGTAGTTCAAGTCGAGTCAAGAGTCGAGTCAAGAGTCGAGTCAAGAGTCGAGTCCTAGTTAGAGTCAGTAGTTCAAGTCGAGTCTTTTTTGAGTCAGTAGTTCAAGTCAGTCAAGAGTCCATTCAGTCACAAAGTCAGTTGACAATTACTGCAAGACATTGGAATATTGATTTTGTTCTCTACTAAACCTGATTGTTCGTACTAACACTTCTACTTCTGTATATATTCCTGTTTGTAATATATCTGTGTTATTCCATACCTGTGTTCGAATTGGTTCTAACTATCACCGTGCTAAAAAGGAATCAGACCATAACACCTACTTTTATCAATATTCATGAAACACTGATTACAGTCACTTTTGTTTAAGAATAAAGAAAAGAGGTGTGGCATTTGTTTAAATACCACGCCTTTTTGGGACGTAGGTGATTATGACTCTCCGCAGATTCCTTTTCTTTATCATCTGTGAATTGCAATGTTTTCTGGGAAAAGGTAGCAGTGGTGTTTTTTTGTTTTCTTCTCCACGGTTTGAAATTCAGAGCCCTTCTTTACTTAGACTGGTTGCCTGTCAACCCATAGCTGTAGGAGAGAATATAGCTGTATTAAACTTACAGCAACCGCCGTCTGTCAAACTCTCTGCGTTAGCAGGGAGGAACCCGGACGAAGCTTTGCCGAAGGGCAAGGTTTCGTTCGGGAGGTTATGACAGCTCTCGAACCCGCCTAGGCGAGTCGAAGGCTATATTTTTGGCCGGGCCTACGGGCTCGGGTGACCACGTAAAACTCAGCCTTGTGCCACATGCGACCCCACGTTTGGGTGGTGGGCAGCTAAATATCTAGCTGTAGGAGAGAAAGAGAAGAGACGGATTTATTTATTTCCCGAGAGCATTTGTGTGAAAGTGAACGCAAGAAATTTAGTCTAAATCTGTTGAACTTTCCTTGCCGAAATCCCTTACATCATGCACACATAAACGTTGGCCCTTCTTCAATGTTAAACCCTTTCTTATAAAGATTTCCTGCTTTGGTCCCAAAAATTTATAATTGCTATCCGACTCACGATACGAACCTGAGTTGTCAAAATATAAGTTGATACTCATTAACAACAGATACGTGATGTTGACATTATACGAAAAGAAAAACTGTTAATTTCCCTTTCTTTTAAAGCAGTTCCTACGGCTATTTTTGCGATAGAGTGGGGCGGTAAACTAGTATCAAAGCGCTTTGTTTGGTCTAGTTTGTCGCTGTTGTTGATTAAATTAGCGATTTTTAAGAAAATATTTTAAAAGTATTATTTGTTATATTTTTGTAATAATTTAATAAAGTTGGACGCTGAATGTTATTCGTTCCATGATGAAATTTACAAGCATATAAAAGTTCGGTCAAAAAACAAGAGCTGAATTAAAAAATAATCGAGCTTAACATTCTCGACATTGTCTTGCATACGGCTGGGAACTGCTTGTAAATCGAAATTCCTACTGAAATTCCTATTTGTACGTCAGAATGAATTTCAGCCTCTGCTACGCTTTGTCAGCTTTCGTATACGGCGTCAAAAGGAGCCCAATGTCCCATAGGTAACGAGAGAAACGAACATTGTTTACCAATGTTATAAAAGGTGTGACTGGCAATTATACCTGGTCTACTAGAATATCAGTTGTTTGCTATTTGAACGTAGTCAGCGAGACATTAATAAAATGCTTTACGTAACAAAATGGCGGAATGTTTCCGGTGAGAGATACAGGTATATGATTTATTTGTATCATCCTCATGGCCTTATGAAAGAAAAATTAATGTTATATAGATGGAAAATAAATGTGTTTCAAATGGAATTGACTCGAGGATAGAGGCTAAATAATTTTAACCCCTTTATCATTTATTTTATTTACGTTTTGTAATTGTCTTTCCAATCTTGCCGCGTATTTTTATTCTATTTTATTCTATCTCTTATTGTTTGCGCTTTTAGAAATAAGCAACAATAGTTATTTCTTTTCATAGTTATATGAGAGCATAAGGTGACTAAAGATGAAAATGTTAGTAAAATCAATATTTGTTATTTGTTATTCAAATATTAATTATCTAAAACATGCTTTTCAGAATTATCTTAATTGTCTATACACATAGGTGTGTGAAAAAGATAAAAAAAAAAACGGGTGGCATATAGACTTAATGAGTTCCAACATGTGTACATTTAATTAAATGAGGGTAAAGATGTATATGTGTGTGTATATGTGCGTGTGTGTATGTGTGTGCGCGCGTAAAAATTAAGTTTCTACCGGTGTTTATGTTCGTCACAGTATTTGTTAACTAAAAAAAAAATGGTGGAAAAAAGAGAACCACAATAACTAGTTGAGCCGATTGATGTATATATTAGGTTGGTGCAAAAATAATGTCGTTTTTGACGTTAAGTTGAACGTCAAAAACGACATTATTTTTTTGCACCAACCTAATAGGTCTGTATCGATCTATATAACGTGTGTATCTCCCCCACTATTCGTCGCCTAGCGTAGAGGCTATTTACGTATATTCTCACCATAGTAAGTTTGACACAAGGTCACAATTAATGTGGATCCACACAGGCGTACATGCGGGTGGTGCCAGAAATTAGTTTCCTCTGCACTTCCCATTTTCGAACGATTCAGGCATCAGGAACTGCCCGCGACACTTCTTATTTAAATGCAATGGGAAAGTTGCCCTCTAGCTAGGCAAGTACCTTGGAACTGAACTTTGGTTGATTTTCGTTCCAATTGCAATAATATTTACTAACTGTATGTTTGACATTAAGGCCACAAGTATAAAGCACCCAATCAGGATCAAACTCGCTACTCTGTAGTAACGGTCACTCAGACAAGCTCGTTAACCATTATGAGTTTTCATCAATAGGGACTTTAGAGTTCTATCTAGCAGAATACAGGATATTTCAAAAACATTGATATAATTTGATTTCTAAATATCTGAGTAACTATATAGTCTAGGAAAATTAAACTAAACAAGCTTATTGTTGAGCAAAATAAGATTTATAAAAAATTGAATGAGAAAGGTATGTATTAACGATTTCACTTCTTTTGTACATCGACACAGAATTGCTTGTGCTTTTGCTGCTCATCTGTCTTCAAGGCCTGAAAGAACTGCGGTTGTTATTCGCAAGCGTTTCCTTGCGTGACGCCAATCTGTCGTTGTAAGAATCTGGGTTTACAGACATGTTTTTTTAATGGATTTCCTGGGACTTCGCAAAAATGTTTCCAGAACCCGCTCAACCATGTCTTCCGATAATGGTGGGATTTCCAGATTCTTTTGCCCTGAAGAGACTTCAAAGACTTCCTCTTTGATCGCTTTGTGCCATGTCCAAATCGGCATTGCAGCTGGTGCAATTTTAGCGAATTCTCTCACAAATGCACGGCACACAGTTCGACTGTGTTCGAGCAACTCTGACACACAAAACACCTTTTCATTTTCATGGAATTACATTTCTATAACTGAAAAAAACAAACAAACTAAAGTAAAAACATAAAACATTATCTTGGCATTTTGAGTTGTTTCTAAGCGAGCTGTTAAAATTTGAGATCATTTGAATGATAATTGGTCTAGTTATTGCATTACAAAATTATATTGTTTCGGAAACACTGCACTTTGTTTATATATCTATCTATCTATCTATCTATCTATCTATATATATATATATATATATATATATATATATTACGCGTTTGAAACAGTATTAGGAAAGAGGCAAGTAAGGGCAGATCGAAGATGAAGAAACGATAAGGAGAATCGAAAACAAGGAAAGCGGAAAAAAGGGTGTGTATATGATGGCGGC
>CAHIKZ030004438.1:127500-200000 GCA_903632075.3 Acanthosepion pharaonis | reverse complement strand
CTATCAATCCTTCTCTTCAGATCTATCAATCTATCTCTTCAGATCTATCTATACTTATTAAAAGTTATTTATTTTCAACATAATATCCTTTCTTGTTAATGCACTTAATTCGATGATAAATATTAATAATATAGAACAAACGAAATATACTGAAAATTTAATGCAAAAAAAAAAAAGTCAGCTAATAACTAAAAATGCAGGTAACGTACTAATTGATTCATGTTTACAATGTCTTTATCATTTTATACTTCGTAAACTGACTGCTCGAAATTTGAATTTTTTTCCAAATGTTTTGATTCTTCATTTGATAATAATCGTTTAACAATCCTCAGACAAATTCTTGAGAAACTTTCTCCTGCCGTAGTCCAGATCGAACCCGCCTTCATTTCTATACATACTTTTTACTGCCGGCAAAATTTAGGAGCCGTTGGTTATTTTCACTTTAGATCGATCGATCGATCAATCTATCTATCTATCTATCTATCTATCTATCTATCTTCAAAGCTATCAATCCTTCTCTTCTCTATTTATGCACAGATCATAAAATAACAATAATACTTCCCAATAAAAGCTCCGTCTTTTGTCGCAAGAAATAAGAAAACTATTTTCAAGTAGATAATTAAAAAAAGAACGTGTGGAATAATTTGAAAGTAATTTTGTTTTCATAATTTTAATCATTCATGAGGCCTTAGATATTAAACAGTACCAAAAATATGAATAAATATTCGTATACCTTGTTTGCGTCCAGAGAAAAGCTTGTTTTTTTTTTGTATGTTCATTTATCAAAAGAGGTGACAACTGGCCTAAGAAATCGATTCTATACGAACGCCATTCATTGTAACAGCAAAATTGTTGACAGTATTGTATATATAAGTGATTTATCTATCTCACTGTTCATAGCACTTAGTGTAAGAACCTCAGTAAAATCAGGATTCTGAATGATTTTATAAACGGACAGCCCCCGATTTTACTACACTAGTAGCTGTGAAATTGTAAAACGTTAAGAAATATTTAAAGCATATATACATACATAAACACACCGGTGTACATATGATTCCAAGAAAATCAAAAATAATAACGGGACTTTTGGTGTTAGCACTCAGCAGGTAAAAACGAGGATTTCAACGCAGTTTTTCAAGGTAGTTAATACTTTTGCATTTGAAGGACTGTGCTGCGCCAATTTTAGAACCTATTTTCTCCAATTATTTCTGAGTTGGACTGAGTAATGCATAAAACAATATAAATAATAAACAAAGAAAAAACTTAGTAAGCTTTGAACAGTAGAATTGACTACGCTCTTATTTTAAGAAACAATATTACAATTCATTCATATATACGTGTGTGGAGGCGCGCGCGCGCGCGCGTGTGTGTGTGTGTGTGTGTGTGGAGAGAAAGATAGGGGGAAGAAAGATATAGATATATATCTTCTACAGGAATCGTTTTTAATAACGAACTCAAAAGAGAATTATTTTACTAATTTTTCGGAATTGTGACTAACTCTTTAGTGGAATTGTTGAATCCTTAAGTTGGGACAGTTGAGTTGCTATTAGTAAATCTTCGAACGCTGTCACATTCATAACTCGATGTGATAGAATAACTTTTAAGAAAATAAAAATATATCTATCTATTTCAGTCTCCTTTATTCTTCTACCATATTCTTTCCTTCCCCCTACCCTCTCCGTTTACATTTACAGTCATTCCCTCGCTCTACTTTCTTTCTTTCTTTCTTTCTTTCTTTCTTTCTTTCTTTCTTTCTTTCTTTCTTTCTTTTCCGTTGGTGTCTTTCTTTCTTTTCCGTTGGTTTCTTTCTTTCTTTTCTTTCTTTCTTTCTTTCTTTTCTTTCTTTCTTTCTTTCTTTCTTTCTTTCTTTTCCGTTGGTTTCTTTCTTTCTTTCTTTCTTTCTTTCTTTCTTTCTTTCTTTCTTTCTTTCTTTCTTTCTTTCTTTCTTTTCCGTTGGTGTCTTTCTTTCTTTCTTTCTTTCTTTCTTTCTTTCTTTCTTTCTTTCTTTCTTTCTTTCTTTCTTTCTTTCTTTTCTGTTGGTGTCTTTCTTTCTTTCTTTCTTTCTTTCTTTCTTTCTTTCTTTCTTTCTTTCTTTCTTTCTTTCTTTCTTTCTTTTCCGTTGGTGTCTTTCTTTCTTTTCCGTTGGTTTCTTTCTTTCTTTCTTTCTTTCTTTCTTTCTTTCTTTCTTTCTTTCTTTCTTTCTTTCTTTCTTTCTTTTCCGTTGGTTTCTTTCTTTCTTTCTTTCTTTCTTTTGGTTTCTTTCTTTCTTTCTTTCTTTCTTTCTTTCTTTCTTTTCTTTTTTTCCGTTGGTGTCTTTCTTTCTTTCTTTCTTTTCTTTCTTTCTTTCTTTCTTTCTTTCTTTCTTTCTTTCTTTTCGTTCTTTTCCGTTTGTGTCTTTCTTTCTTTCTTTCTTTCTTTCTTTCTTTCTTTCTTTCTTTCTTTCTCGCTGCCTTCTTCCTTCCTTTCTTTCACGCTACCTTTCTTTTTTCTTTCCCGTTGCCTTTTTTTCTTGCTTGCTTTCTTTCTATCAAAAAAAGACAAAGAACATCTTTATACTTATATTTGTGTTGTTCATGTTTGTGGGCAATTTAATGCTAGTAAGCATCATTCTTTCCTTCGCCCTATGCACTGATGTTGGCCCTAAACCCATTCATAAAGAAAGCCTCTGTATTAATAGTTGTCCGTGTAGCGGTTGTTGCATTATTTTCATAGGTAAATACTCAAAACGTGGTCTTTCACGGTCGTTAACTTATAAAATCGGATACGTGCAGATGAAAAGTAAATTTAAACTGGAAAAAGAAAAACAAATGGCTTGTAATTCCCCATTCATTCATAAATCTGAGAAGTGGTTGGAATAGACTTACTTCGCAATTGGAATTTATTCATTTTGTTTTCGCAAAGTACAAAATGATACCGTATGTTAGCTGTAAATAGACTCACTCGATAGGGTGGAAGGCTGAGGGATGTATAAAGCTTTTAATTTACACAGTGAATATTTATTTTTCAAAATAATATCCTTTTCGGTTCATGCACTTAATTCAGAGGTGAATAATGGGCACACACACATACATATGTATGTGTATATATATATATATATATATATATATATATATATATATGTGTATATATATATATATATATATATATATATATATATATATATATATATATGTATATATATATATATATATATATATATATATATATATCTGTATATATATATATATATATATATATATATATATATATATATATATATAATAAATAAACAGACACACACATACACATATGTATAGGTGTGTGTGAGTGTAAATTATTTTCAAATAGAGTGTATTTGTAAAGAAAAAAAATGAATAAGAAGAGACAAGAGGAAAAACTACTCAACCGACGCGTTTCATCATTTGCCTTGATAAAGTCCTTCAGACGAGGAAACGCGTCGGCTAAGAATAGTTTTTTTCCGTTGGTGAGGGCAAAACTTCATATTTTATTCAAAGAATTATATATATATATATGTATGTGTGTGTGTGTGTGTGTGTGTGTGTGTGTGTGTGTGTGTGTGTGTTAAAAACACCTTAAAATGGTATTTTTATATTTTTTTAAAGTAAAATATAAAATTTCATTTAATACAGTGTATTTGCTTTTATTTTGACAAAATTAAACTCTTAACTGTAAAAAAAATTCATAAAATAGCATCAGATTTTGCTTTACAAATTCTTGACATTCTTTCCATCAGATTTTGAAGAAAATAAATGGCAGACTTTGTCAAACATGCTTGAAACCCTGAAAAAAACTCAATTTCACTGTTTGGTATTCTTTTCGAACTCCCCTTTCCAATTCATAGTCTACTAATTTAATGGGAAAGTGGTCAGGTGATTGAGGCAGTCAAGTCATAATTTCCAAAATTGTGTTCTCTTTTTTTTACTCAAAGTAATTTTGACATAATTTAGAAGAATCTTTTGTAGCGTTGCCTTTGTTGAAATTTGATTTTTTCCCCAATATGCATAAACCAGACGGTGTAACATGTCTTTTCAAAATCGAATGATATTCCTTTTTCACGATTCCCTTGACCGGAATCAAATCTCCAGCCGCCTTCCCGACAAAAAACAAACAAACAAAAAAACAAAAAAACACTACAATAGACCGACTACCACGCTTAACTGTTGGAACCACACGTTCATCATTCAGTTTTTGTCCTGACTTCTCATATACACTCTCCTCTTAATACCAAAGATTTAGGCTCGTATTTTCACAATACATTTTGCTATTCTTTCAATGTCCAGTTGTTATTACAATCTTTTCTGCTAATTCACCTTCCGTAACGGGTTCTTTGATGGCTATGCACTCACTGAGCCTCTAAGTCGATTTTTCACAGTTGAGAGCGTCACTGGTTGTTGTCGAGAGAAATTAAGTTCAGCTATCAACCCTGGAGCAATTTTCTTTCGATTTCTTTTCCTCTCAAAAAATCATGTGTTTATCTTCAGCAGCAGTTTTCTCTTTTAGTGCTTCAGCTTTCCTTCTGTCAACTTTTGTGACAGTTTCTAACTACTTTTGTAACGAATATTGAACTCCTTGAAGTCCATGTCTAGAATTTTTCACCAATAATTTGTCCTTGGGAGTAGACTTCTTTGAATAAAATATGAAGTTTTGCCCTCACCATTGCTTAGCAGCTTTGATTGTGCTATTTTGTGCAAATTACTTCAAAATTAAAAAAAATAGATTTAAAAGAATTATGAAAATACTGTTGTAATCATTTCTTTCTTCAGAGACAGCTACATAAGGTTTTATTTACAACATTATTCAGTGCTGAGGTAACATGTAAAACATGTATTAACATTTAAGTTAGTTGAAAATTTTCGTAATCACAAACTCATATAAGGTGTTAATGGTGAAAACAAAATATAATGTTTCTTAATAATTTAGCAACATTTTAAAATTTTTGGTAGTAAGTGGAAACTAGAGAAAGACTGAAAAATAAAGGCAAATACACGGTAGTTACAGAAATTGTATCTTTTACCTAAAATCATATAACATATCTCATTTTAAAGTATTTTTTAAGGAAAGGCAGAGTAGCCCCGAACATTTTACCTGTAGTATATATATATATATATATATATATATATATATATATATATATATATATATATATATATATATATATAATAAGTTTTGTTAAAGTCAACCAACATGTTCTGTCTTATGCCATTAAATAAAAATAAATGTCGTCTTATTTGTTGCTATTAATGCTCTTGGTATTGAAGCGTTTTAATTACAACAAAAATCGCTTTCCTTAAAAGTGTTATCTTGCAGAATACCCTGGTCAACCGCTTTTTGGGTATGAAGCACAATATTTGTTTTGTATATATATATATATATATATATATATATATATATATATATATATATATATATATATATATATAGGTGGATCAAAATGTCCATATAAACATCTTCGTATTAAGGCGTACGATAGAATCTTGGTTTTCCTTGATCCATACTTCCTCACACCGAACAAGGAGAAAAGTCTATATAAACATATGTCCGCAAATATTTCGCTTTTGAGTTATTAAGTTTAAAGAAAGTTTACAGTAGATGGCGCTGCGTTGCCATGTAGACTAGTTTACATTTGTCATTCGTGTACATTTGTGGCTAGTCTGTCTTCAACGTTTAACGTGCGTAGTAGTGAGTTAACAGAGTAGCGTTCTGTTTAACAATATCGGGATATTCATATCATATACAAGCAAATATGATTTTTACATACGGACGCGCGAATAGTACACAATGGGCACAAGGCTGCATGGCTGTATCACATTGCGTTTCAAGACTGAATGCAGCCGAGTCATCCAAACTTTGTTGCTGTTTATCATCGCGTTGTTGAGACAGGATCCGTGGCACCATAAACTATGGATCGAGGAAGACTGAGATCCGCTCGTACGCCTGACCATGAAGAGCACATTCTACAGCCTATCAGCACATGTCAAGTAGCCCTGGTATGTCATACATCTCGTAGTATCGCATTGAGGGTTCTTCAAGTGCAGCTCATGTATCCGTATCATTTGCAATGTGTGCAGGGTCTTTCGCCCTCTGGTCACTCACCACGGGAGAACTGCTTGCCGATGGTTTATTGCACAAACTGCCAATCCGTTGTTTGTCTCTTCAGTCTTGTTTACGGATGAGGCAACGTTTAGAAGCGATGGAATAACAAATTTACACAACCAACATTTGTGGGTGGACCGGAATCCCCATGGGGCAATACAGACTAGGCACCGGCATCAGTTTATGATTAATATGTGGGCTGGAATTGTAGGTGACTGTTTGGTAGGTCAATATGTTCTCCCAGCACATCTAACAGGAGCTGTCTGCAGAATCTTTATTTCGAACATACTTCCAGGCCTGCTAGAGGATGTACCCCTGTTAATACGAAGACGCATGAGGTCCATGCATGATGTGTCTCTAGCTCATTTTGATCACATAATTCGCGATACGATGACTGATATCGACCATAAAAGATTGACAGGTAAGGGAGGGCCGGTACCATTGCCTGAACGTTCCTCCGACCTCAATCCTTTGGATTTTTATCTGTGGAGCCACGTAAAAAAATGGCTTATGCAGCAGATATTAATAATGCAGGCACGTTTCATCAACGTGCCATGGGGGCTTGCGTAACTATTCGACACTGTGTGAGGGAGTAATTGAAATGGTCCGACGGGTGCATGCGTGTTTAGATACAAGCGGGGGGGGACAATTTCGAACATTTCTTATGAGTTGCGAGTGTACAACTTTAATGTCAGGAACCCGGCCCCAACGTCTGTAAAAGCATTTTTGATAAATCCTGTATATATATATATTATATATATATATATATATATATATATATATATATATATATATATATATAACATAGATTTTCACCTGAAAATTTAGGATATATATATATATATATTATAGGATTAGGAACAAATAGGAAATATTTATGAATTTAACATGTTTCGCTTTAATTTAATCTCCATCAAAGCTTAAATAAAAGCGAAATATATTAGATTTATAAAATGTTCATATTTGTTCCTTATCCTATCATTCTTTCGTATTCTAATCCATATCTGATCCGAATTCATATATATATATATATATATATATATATATATATATATATATATATATATATGACTCTCCGAGTCGGTTTCGACGTATGAGGATCTGACAGCTTATTGATTCAGTTATGAAAGTTTGTGCGATAATATTAAGTGGCATTTAAGGCCCGCTAGTGATTTACAAAGGAGGACACATATGGAGCAAGTGTGAGGATTGTGAGATGAGATCAGTGTTAAATTGGCTGACCTTTTAGATCTTGCTCTCGCTACTTGAAGATGATTCTGACAAGCAGATTGAAAATTGCTGAGTCCACTAAAATACGTTGATCTCCATTCTACCCTCTCCATATATATAAGTATAAAATAGCGCACAGTGAGTACTCGTGTGATAAAAAGTATTCGGTGGAAAATAACAGAGTTAAAATTCATAGTAGTGATAAATATAAATGTGTTCTTCACAAATATCAAATGGTGAGAAGCAAATGTGACTATATATAAGTGTGTGTTTGTATTGACATAGAAATTAACAACGTATGGTAACTGTCCGTTTCATGCTTTTATGTGATCTTCAGAATATATATCTTATCTAAAAATTGCATTGAAGCCTGAAACTGACATCATGTTGTCCATCTCTAAAAGCGATGATTCTGCTATTGACACTTCTTTCCCTATAAATATAGCAACTCAACTTTCCAATCAGTGTGCTTCCGGTGAAAAAAAAAGGTATATTTATTATTATTAGCACCAGCACTCAATGTACGCTGACATATATATATATATATATATATGTGTGTGTGTGTGTGTGTGTGTGTGTGTGTGTGTGTGTGTGTGTGTGTGTGTGTGTGTGTGTGTGTGAAAAGTATGTATAAATATAAATAAATATAAGTATGTATAATTATTTATATATTATATGCGCGGTACTTATTAGAAAGCGCTCAATATCAGAGATAGAGCTAACATATTTGGTTGGATAGATGTGAGTTTGTGACCCTGGGTTTCACGCTTTAGCGATCGTCAGACAAAAGCGTGAAACCCAGGGTCACAAATTCACATCTATCGAACTAAACTAAATATATATATATATATATATATATATATATACATACATGTATATATATATGCATACATACATGTATATATATATACACATACATATATATATATATACACATATGTATATATATATACACATATGTATATATATATACACACATACATGTATATATATATATATATATGTATATATATATGTATATACACATACATGTATATATATACACATACATGCATATATATATATATGTATATATACACATACATGTATATATATATATACACACATACATGTATATATATATACACACACATACATGTATATATATATATATACACACATACATGTATATATATATATATATACACACACATGTATATATATATATATATATATATATATATATATATATATATATATATATATATATATATATATATATATTTGAACTGAACATTCGGCATTAGATTGGATGTAATTTAGCCCTCATGCCTATGTGGTATACAGGTTGATTGAATGTTAAATTTAAGCTAATCTAATGGATGGTTTTTGCTGTTCCATACATCGTATAAAATCGGTTTGAGGGAACTTGGTTATTTGAAAAAGTCTGCATATCCCTGGGCGAGACCCAGTTAAACTTAGAAACTGCCTGTTAGGTATCTATTGGGTATAATTTATTGTATAATGAATCAACGTGGCTCTCAAAATCAAATAAGAGAGGAGGATAGAATGAATATACGGTTTAAATTTTATTCTTCATATTGTCTCTATTTAATTTTCATGATTTTTTTTAATCAATTCACCAAATGCGATGATGTCACTGAGAGGCAAGGCGTTACTGGGAATGAAAGGAAAGGAAAAGACTTTAGAAAGAACAGGAACCCCAATCCTGGTGTGTCGTGCTAGGCAATTTTTCTCTACTCTCTATAAGTGTACTATTCATCCATGGCTCGAATATTGCTGCCACATATGGACCGTTGCTTCTGCTTTAAAATTTAGAGGTTCTTGATAAAATCCAAAGACGAATCAGCAATATTATTCGTCCTGACTTGGTATCTCAGCGTAAGTCACTTTCCCATCGCCGTAAAGTTGCTTCCCTGTACTTTTTCTATAAATACTGTCATGGTAATCGTTCGGATGAGTTCTTTGTTATGGTACCAAGGCTTTATGAATTTAAGCGCCGTGTTAGCAATAATACCTTATTAGCAATAAGTTCCCATCGGTTTACAGTTGAATTGGCTATATATAACCGTAAGTTGTATGCTAACAGTTTCTTTTCTCGCACTTCTCGCTTGTGGATCTCTCTTCCGGCTTCTTATTTTTCAGGTAAGTTTAACCTTCAAAACTTTACTATGTTAATCGTTATCTACTGTCTTTCTGATTGCTCTTCTGTTGTTTTCGCTCCTCAATAATGTTTCTGTTACCTAATTCTCTCACACTCAGTGATCCCTTGTGTTTAATGGCTTTACTGCCTTACATGGAGTGAATTCGTTAAAAAAAATTCTAGTTTCTTTAAGGAGTCGCTATTAAATACAGGTTTATAAAAAATTCAACATTAATTACAGTTGGTATTTTTAGAACATAATGAGGAAGTCCATGATATTTCTTAAGATTGATAGGGGAGTAGTTTTCCGTTGCCTCCTCCACTGTGATTTATTAAGACACCACCTCTTGTTACCTGGCCGTTGACTCGTCAAGTGTTCTTCCGCCCCTTGGTAGGTCTTATTTTCATCTTTAGAAACAAAGAAAAGTGTATTGAACCGTTATCTGCTTTCCTGTTTAGCAGTGAATAATAGACGGTCTCCTCAAAGATTGTTCACTTTTCATGATGGATATGTGGTCTCAAGTAGGCTCCTTCCCTTGAACGTCTATTGTGGCTCAAACTCACCCCAGACCAAGTGGAAATCATATATATGATGTATTGCTGAAGATAATGGTAAAATGGTCGATTCATTGTACTTCTCTAGTAAGTATCTAACTTTCCCTGCTATACTTTGCGTAAGTCACATCATACCAAAAATGGTGTATTGCTGTCATATCAGTGCTGAAGCTTTCCAGTCCTCATTTGCTTGCCTTGATAGTTCAAAAGCGTCTCTTGTGAGTGATTGTTTTCCACCCTACAATCCCTTTCCCACAGACGAAACGTCGCGAGCCTCTTGCTATTTCTATGTCATGTATTCTAACGAGCTACATTCCTTAGTCCCACCATCCCTGAACTTTAAAACCGGGACCTTCCATGCCACATACATAAGGGTGAATCATCCACATTCCCTTCGAATTCCATTAGTACGGTGGAAGTTTCAATCGGACAGCTTCTTCCCAAGAACTGCTGCTTTGTGGAACAGACACCTGGCAGGATGCTTTCCCAAACACTACAGTTTTGTCCTCAAGTGTAGGGTTAACCTTTATATTTCCTGCATAACCCTATGAACTTCATTTCTGGCCTTTTCTTACGCTCATACATCACATAGTAACTCTCTACCTTGAGTGGCTCCCGGGCCTTGTATTGGGTGAACATAACTATAAAAACATGTATTAATTAAAAAATCTTTGTTGTTGCTTTTGTTATTATTATTATTATTATTATTATTATTATTATTATCATTTCCTTTGATTTCTGTTGTACACACATTTCCTTCCGGGTCCCAACCAGAGACCTAAGGTCAGAAATGGCTTCATTTTCTACTAAGCGTTTTTGTAAAAAAAAAAAAAAAGAAAAAATAGAAGGTAATCTAAGACCACACGCATTTTACATAGATAAAGCATTTTGTAATATGTTATATGTACTTGTGAATACAATATTTTGTATTTCTTTAAGGCATGGGCTATCAGGAACCTCTTCGATGAGTCTATCGGAATTTTTCCAATCAATCTGAGGGCTCCAACTACAGGTGGAGTTAATGACGTCATCATATGCCATATTTTTTTTAAAGAAATTTAAAGATAGATTACAATCTGCAGGGACTGTCATGTCGATAAGAAAACACATTCTATTCTTATAATCATTGATCACGATGTCTGGGCGATCAGATTTGATTGTTTATTATTATTATTATTATTTATTATTATTATTATATTTGTCTCTGAAGTATTATATGAACGTTAATTTTAATTGTATCAAATATCAAGGAGAGAATTTGTCGGTGAAGCAAACGTTCGTACTAACAATCTTTACGTGTAATAACATGCCAACATGGACACATATGCTCTCAGCATATCAGTCTTTCACCTTTTCGCTAACAGCGAGTGTCCGCTTGTTTCTCTACCTGAGGCTCGTGCGATAAAAAGGACTTCCTTTTTATTAATTCATTTTAATCAATATTTAATAGACCAAATGGAAGTGTGTGAATATTTTGTCGCGTCAATGAACTTGCCAATCTTAGTTATCAAGGCCATTACTTGTGATCGAACAATTTGCTTAACAACGTTAAATCCTATGAAAGGATGGCTCTAGTCGTAAACCGAATTTCACGCTATCTTCAGACGACTTGAATATATATATATATATATATATATATATATATATATATATATATATATATATATAAGGTGCTCTCTGAAAATTTTGTGAATTTGAACAAACAGATTATTCGATATATATATATATATATATATATATATATATATATATATATATATATGTATGTATGTATGTATGTATAATTAATTATGAAAACCAAGGCTCACAATCCCATGGTGATATTTATTTCATTAGAATCGAAAAAATTCGGTTCCAAATCCTCAGACAAAAGCCATTACATACAAATGAATGCATAAATATTTTACCAGGTTCAAGTAAAGCTATAAACATAATTTATGCAGATTTAAAAAGAGGCAGAGGAGATGGATGAAAAGTTATGCATTCAGATAGGCCTACGGTCATGAAAAAAGAAAGAGATATTTCAAATTTAGTTTAAAAAGATATTTTTAGTTTGTAGACATGTTGACCTAATTTTGGGAGTAGTACAATAAAGTAGAAAAGGATCTTTAGACGGCAAAAGAGGAATCGACAGAGAATAGGAAAGGGAAGAGAGAAAAAAGTGGAAGAGAATATATATATATATATATATATATATATATATATATATATATATATTAGTAAAATTGAAGACAAAGTGTAAGTTGTTTTTCGTATGACGCGATTCGCTCATGAGGACTTCATTAGACTAAAGTAATGTTTACATTGAGGTAACTACTCATGCGCACAAAAGAGGGGTCAATACGAACATAATACACTCATCTACATACAGGACAAGGTTAAAAATAATGGAAGCGTTAACAATAAAAAAAGAAGAAATCAACTAATATCAATAATGAACATGGCCGAAACATACTGACTGTGTTCGGAAATTCAGACATTCCCATTGCTATATAAAACAAAATTTTCATATTCACTTAAACAAAAATCATCCTTGATAATGGTTAACAGATTATCCGAGATCACTTCAATGAAATACACACACACACACACACACACACACACACACATATATATATATGTAAATATATTGTCTGTTTATATTTTATATTTTATGGATACATTTATTTAAGTAAATACTCTGTCCTTTAATTAAATACTATTAATTAACATTACCGGCTTGAATGGTCGAGAAATTTCGAAGAAAATATGTGTTCTCCGGCAGGAATCGAACTGCATATTATAAAGAACCACCATTTCGCGAATATTCAGGACGGTAAGTGTAATTTATAATCGTTAATCAAAGAACAGAGTATTTATTAAGCGTATTCATAAAAATAACGTGTAAACAGAAAATATATCAAATAATTGTCGGATTTAATCCATTTCCTACGATATATATATATATATATATATATATATATATATATATATATATATATATATATATATATATATAATCATTTCACCTCAAGTAAGGCAATAAAATCTTTATTGAGACCGTTGTTGGTAAAGCGATCAATAGCCAATTTTAATGCTTCTTCATTGTGACCTGTGCAACTCAAAAATGTCTTGTAAACGAACTCGCAATAATATTTTGCATTTATCTTGATTAACTTGAAATAATTTTCTATATTAGGTTAAAATATTACTGTATCTTCATATTGTTGTCTTCAAAGTTGTATTTGTTGACTATTTTTGCAAAAGACCCCAATTAGGTTCATCCAATATAGCTCTACATTGAACACTAAAAGTTAGAGTTGAGAAATCAGTGTTCATCTACAACTTCCCTTGCTTATTACCATTTTTATTTAGTTTCTTTGTGCGACAGTCATGTTTTTAATATTCTTGGCAATTATCCTCTGATCAGAATTAATTTCAGATATATAAAGATTGTCATGATTATGTATTTAGAGATTCTTGATAAAATCCAAATAAGTATATGCAATGTTATCAAGTAAGGCTATAAAACCACAAAGACGTTAGGGATTACTGAATGTGAAAGAATATGAGTAAAAGAAAAAAAAAAATTAATGAGAGAGACCAATAAAGGAAACAATAATTAAGACAGAAGATAGTTATTAACATGTTATTTAAAATTTTTAAGGATCAAATTTGATTGGAAACAAAGAAGCCGAAAGTGACTCCAACAGCGATAAGTGCGAGAGAAGAAACTGTCAGTATAGAACTTACGATTACATCTAACAATTTCAACTGTAAAATGAGACCTAGCTGCCAATCTAGTACTACGCTTCCATTCGTAATGTCAAGTTACCAAAAAGGAGAGCTCATTAGAACAATTACTATGAACAAATTTATAGAAAGAGAACAGGGACGTTGCGTTAGAGCGGTGGAAAAGTGACTGAAGCCGAGATGCCATGTCAGGACCGATAACATTGTAGATTCTTATTTGGATATTGTCAAGAATCTCTAAATACATAGCAGAAGCGCCAAACCAGATGTTACAGAAATATTAATTTCATGGAGGGAACGGTAGACTAAGTCTAACTTTAAACCACTTCACTTGCTGACTTCCAACAGCAACTAAAATGGTCAGCACATGCTACTAGGAAAAAAAAGTAAAGATATAATGAAGTTGTTGGCTTTCAACACTACCTTAAACAATAGGTTTGGGAGGAAACTCCCATCAGTACTTGAAAGAGCGATGATAATTACTGGAGTTGAGAAGCCAGTTTTCCTGATGAACTGTTCTAAGAGATAAATTTCAACCAACAATAATGCTAACTGTTCGCTCAGTGAACGCATAATGCTTTCTGTATGGGAATTTCACACCATTGCCGTTACCATAATAATGAATTGAAAAGTTTATTTTTGCTCGCACGTACTTATAAACACAGGTATGAAGAAAAATATACTGAAAAAACAAACAAAAATCCTAATATGCGATTATGCTGTTTTAATGTTTAATGTCAACGTCGGACGTTTCGGTCTAATAGACCATCTTCAGGACATATTCATAAAACATAATTAACATAGACCATATACAATTCAACATGAAAAAGACGATGGACATAAAAGCAATACCAATCCAAACAGATAACTGAAATCTTTTATAAGATCAGCGTTCCGTTTAAATATGATCACGTCGTCGTCACGTGGGCGATGTTGTGAAAACGTATTCCTAAAATTTGAGTATTTTGAATAAAAAACGAAAAGAATTTTATTTTGATCTAAAACTTATATGTACGTTTGTCGAGCATTAATCTTGCTAGAAAAGGGGAAATATTAAAGAAGTCAGGTCTAGTGTTCACCGTGCGTGAGATAGATATTATACCTGCTTCATAAATCCGCCTAAGATTTTTATTATGAAAATATTTTAAAATCTTCACAGATTATGCCCATCGTCTTTTTCATGTTGAATTGTATATGGTCTATGTTAATTATGTTTTATGAATATGTCCTGAAGATGGTCTATTAGACCGAAACGTCCGACGTTGACATTAAACATTAAAACAGCATAATCGCATATTAGGATTTTTGTTTGTTTTTTCAGTATATTTTTCTTCATACTGTCGGATCTATATCCATATATTTGCTTACAAACACAGGTATACACGTGCCTTTTTTTAAACACTCTCTTCTCTTTGGCTGTCTCCCATACACACGCATATTCTCTACTCTTTGTCTTTCTCTAGACCTCCTCTTCGTTCTATCCCCCATCCTGTCACTCACTCTATTAATTATAATAATTAGATAATTACGAAAACACACTATTACTGGTGTCGGCAGGCACGCCTTCCCTGCCTACGACATAAATACGGTCACTTGGGATATCAATTATTTGGGATGCCACAACTAGTGAATTCTGTATAGAGGGACCGGGGATCTATTTTATGACCAAAATAGGTAATTTCTATTCAACTAAACGAAAGGCTCATAATACATAAGACGTTGATCAGTTAGAGTGACAAATTAGATCTAAAAAATGTCTTATAATAAAATGAACATTTTCTTTTGCAAAATGAATAATTTCTGTTAATACCGGTAAGTCATATCAAGAATTTATAGGCATACGCATTTAGGAACGAAACATCCAACTGTATGTTTCGTTCCGAAATGTGTGTACCTATAACTCTTTTATATAACTTAACGGTATTCATACAAATTGTTCATTTGATCCTCTTGGAATTTTATGGTGGTTTTGATGTGAGTTGTTCACAAAGCTAAATACGTTCCTGATTTTGTGGAATTTCTAGACTGAAACATTGGTGAAGTTGATTGATTTGATTTTTTTTTTTTTGTCTTATCAACTCTTTGTGGATTATTTAAAGCCGAACATTGGGAAAGAAAGAGACACATGGTATATGTTCAGAGCCACGAACAAGTTGAAAAAAAAATTGATTTCGCATATGTCTAAGAACTTTTAGCGACTTCAAACAGGTTAGAATCTTGAATCCATCGTGACAAAGCGAGTTGAAAATGGGTTCTTGAATTTGCAAAAAGAACTACAGGATTCTTGATTTGAAATGGACGAATGGAAACGTTATAGAAGAAGTAAATGTCAAATATAAAATATTCCGATACTTTGGTTTATTACTACGTCGGATTTTGTGAAGAGTTCGGGTAGGAAATAAGTTTAAAATATTGATAGCAAGTTAGTTTGGTTTGAAAAAAAATCGGTTTTATTATAAGACATTTTTTAACTACAAGCAGACATTTTGTTTACGATATGTATGCAATTCTTAAAGTCTTTCTTTAGGGATTTGTTGCATTTTATTTTTATGTGTATAAAAATAATTATGTAAGAATAATAATTTATGGTAGGGGGTGTAATGACAAAAGTACGCTGGTGTAGGCTTTAAGAAAACTTTATTCAACTGAGAATACAAGGTTCGCGTATAATGTTCTTTTATAGTCCCAATAAACAGAAATAGCTCTCTCAAAGAGGAGAGTATTCATAACAGGGAGTACACCTAATTTTAATGTATATGTATAAAAAGGTTGCAATGACATTTTTGTTTTGTTTTCCTTGAATTCACCGTACTATTTGAAATAGTGAGTGATCTTATCTTTGAAAAAGAAAATATGATTGTACATGAATAACTTTACAAGATTTCCACGAGCGTGAGGATATATTGCTAATGCTTGAGAGAAAACAAATCTTTTTAATAGTTTCAGACACATGTTCAAATCGATCTTTCCGTGTTTTTTTTCTTGTACCATTCAAAAGTTCAATTCATAACTAACGTGATGTTTTTCTGTCGTTTTTGATAATTTTATTGTCGTTTCTTTTATTCGAATGTTACTTAATGTCGTACTTTAAAGATTTGCCCACAAATCCTCTGCGCCCGACTTCTATGGCTTAGAACCAGGTGTGTCAGCGTTGGTCTTTGCAATTTTCACTTAATTCCAGATATTTGCCAAGTTTCATCTTGTGACATTTGAGAGTATTAAGTTCCACAAAAAAATGCATGCATTTTTTTCCAAATGAAAGCATAAAAGTGCTACATCCTCCCCAGCAATGTTTAAAAAATAATTCACAAAAATCAAGGAATTATCTGCAGTGTAACCCGGATATAAGAGAGTTGTCGGGACCGGAGAAGAAGTCTCTTATATCCGGGTTTCTTTTTTGTTTAGGTAAGTATGGGCTCTATTTGGGACCAGATCTCTTATATCCGGGTTATATCCGTAATTAAAAAAAAAAAACAAAAACGTAAGCGACATTTATTCATTAATGAATGACTTGTTTACTGAATAGGTTATTTCATTATAAAACTTTGTAGAAATATTTTTTGGAGTCAGGTACCCTCATTTAGATACACCCTGAATACTTTTAAAGGTAGGGGGGCGATGAAATTTTTTATAGTCGTTTGGTGCTTGCATAATTTAATAAAACAGACTTGACAATTAAGTTTTTTTCTTAAATTATTTGTAATTTTTTCAGTGTTATTTTAAAAATCTTCCGATTGTCGATGACAGGTCTTTTTATTAAATAAAGACATATGAAGAACTGAAAAATGTAAAGTTTGATGCCATTTTCGCATCAAATATATTTAAAAGAACTTTATTTCCATAACTATTAGATTATTTTTGTACCTCCATTGACACCTCTATTGGAAGAGTAATGTGATATTAATTTAATATCAATTTCCTATCTCACATTCTAAATCAGTTTTGTGGATCCATAGGTCCGGGTGTATTTTTTCGCGTGTATTTTCCTACTTATTAAATACGGATTATTTAATCTTGTAAAAATCTGACGGTAGCATTTTCAGTTTTTTTTTCTCTCAAAAAGTTTGATGTTTGAAGGTGTCTAAAATTTCTATGAAAATGAAGTCTGAAAGAAATCAGTTAACAATATCAATTCAAAAACTTTATCAATTTCCTCCAATTTTTGTTAGTAGTAATTTCATTGTTTTGAAAATTTTTAATGCTAAATTAGTCTCCATTAAATGTTTTGATATCAAATAGGTAATAAAATATTAAAATAAAATATTAAAAGTGTAATTTCATTAGATTTCAATTTCTTTATGTTATACACCTAATGTAGAATAAAAAAATATTAATTCGAAGTGTCATAAAAGGCTACAGAATAAAAACATTCTTAAACTATTAGTTATATAGGTTAAAGATAATATATTTTAAATATAAATACCAATTTCTTCTGGTATTCTGTATCTAAATTTAATAGTTACAGATGACAATATAAATCTAATGTTTGTGACGTATGACCTTGATGAGACCTCGCAGGCTACCGTACATAAACATTTACTTGTTTTAAACAAAAAGTAAGTATTACTTTTACATAATTCAGTTAATTAATTTCTCAATTTACGTTTAAACACCTAAGACAAATATTGGTATTTTAAGAGTTTTAATAGATTTTATATTTTTCCTCTATAATTGTACTTCAACGATTGATGGGTGAGTGTGCGAGTGTTTTAAAAATGGCTAAAAACTTTATTTACATACATGAGTTTATTTTCCTATTCACACGGATTAGCTTTAGACTATTATCTTTCAAATGAAAAGAATTTAACTTGAAAGATATTTTAATTATCTAAAATGTGTTTTTCATTCTTGTTTTTTTCTTTGTTTAGGAAGTTTGTTGTTGTACTTAAATAATGTTCTGGGAATTTCAGTTGTTTTCTCAGATCCATTTGCCATTTGATATCTGATTTTTTTTTTTTTTTTTGCTGAAATTTTCCTTTTTCCATCCAGCTTTTACAAATAGTAGCAGCTTTTTTTCTCCGGTTGCTATTTGGTTATCTTGGATTACAATGTCCCCTAGAGTGAAATTTCTTTGCAAAAAGGCAGATTTACTATGAAGATGTCCTATCAGTAAGTAGTTTTGTAATTTGCCTCTGACTGACGATTGAACTGTTAAAGTTATGCATTTGTGTAAATGTTTACACTTTTAATATTTTATCAGCTGTCAATATAACTCATAACACCCTAGAGCGCTTAGCGCTTAGCCTTGGAGCGGGTAGAATGGAGATCAATGTGTTTTAGTGGACTCAGCAGTTTTCAGTCTGAATCGTCTTCAAGAAGCGAGAGCAAGATCTAAAAGGTCAGCCAATCTAACAGTGATCTCATCCAACGATCCTCACTCTTGCTCCATATGCAGCCTCCTTTGTATATCACTTAAGTTTATCGCACAAGATATCGTAACTGAATCAATTGGTTAAGTTGTCAGATCCTCATACGTCGAAACCGACGGGAGAGTCCATTATATATATATATATATATACCAACAGACACGTGTGTGATCATTTTCTAAAGTATGAGTGCTCTTTTAATAAAGCTTAAAATATTTGAAAAATTAAATCTGTTTTATTTATCCATTTAGAGTGCTTTCAGGATTAGCGATTTTTCAAAAGGTGTAGGTGTTTTAACTTTCCTGAGATTTCTTTTTTCAGTATACCAATATTCAGTAGTTTTAGATAGTTTCGAAAAAAAGTTTATAATCCTTTAAATAAAAGTAATGTAACCTACTTTATAACATAGAACCGGACTGTAATATTTGCCATAATTCAAAAGTCGCATTAATAACTAACTCTCAATTCAATATATATATATATATATATATATATATATATATATATATATAAAAAAAAGTTTACATTATGCAATACAATAAGGTCTTTAAGGAAAATGTAATTTCTGAAAATAAACAGAATTTTAAAATCCATTTTCCTGAAGCGTGGATGTATTTTCCGCGAAACTCACATTAGACAAGATAAATTTAATTTTAGCATTGCTTGATATCGGACATTATAATTACAAAGACTGCTTCCAGAGTTATCCTATTCGATCGTCTCTAATTTGCAAAGGCGATTGATTGATTGGTTAGTTTTTTATGGCTTATCAACCTTTTGCATGTTATTTAAAGCCAGAAAATAGTTTTAGATTGTAAGAATTTTTTGGATAGTGGTTTAGTGATACTTACTAATTAACATGTAGTTGGGGGAGAATATGTGGATTCATACATTTCCCAAGAGTACTTATATAAGAGTTATATATAACTTACCCAGCAGGAATTGGAAATCGGCACTCCGATTAACAATTCCGAGCCATTATCCATTACACCACTGACACATCCAAGCTTACGGCACCTGATATTTCGAAGCGGTCAGCCATGTAGTTACTGACAAGGATCAACTTGGCCGTCAACGGGAACCGGTGTTTCAAGCCATTTGCAAAAGATAACCTTTGTGTGCATATATATGTATATATATATATATATATATTTTTCAACAGCCGACAAGAAGGCACAGATTGGAGTTATTTTCAAAATAAAATCACGATTTGAGTAATTAAACAGGTATTTGGGCATACTCAGAGAATATAATTTTCACAGGGAGCCCTCTAACCAACAACAGCATTCCCCGGAAGATGAAGTTTATTCCTGGTCGCATTGAAGAAGTACAAGCATGTCTCCAAAATTCTGACTGTAAAATCTTTCTCTTCGTGCATCAATTTAGTCAAAAGGCTAATATATAATAAATATCATCAATCTTATTGTCAATATCTTTATCATTTTGTGGGCTTTTTATTCTTCAATTTTTATAAACCGGCCTATTAAAACACACACACACACACACACACACACACACACACACACACACACACACACACATATATATATATATATATATATATATATATATATATATATATATATGAAAGAGACATTGGAAGAGATTGTGAATATTATTAGATTCACTAATCGCAGTAGTCATAAACGTAATCTTTTTTTCAGAATAACATGGATTTCCTGGGATTTTCTTATGCGTAATTTTGTGGCTGTGTTTTAATCTCACATTTTTGTACTTTCTATTTCCAGTTATTTATATCTGAAGAGTTTATCAGTCTTTCGCTGAAATGTTTTTATCAGATGATATGTTAAATTCGATAAGACACCATTAATGTTCTTTGAAGATTTTGACCTCACTATCTGCTCTATTAGCATAGCTATTTGGAGCAGCATGCTCATATTAGCTCTTATACCGACAACGTTTCGGTAATTGTACTCGATAAACTTGTTGAAATTTTGAACCAACACTTTATTCAATATACGGGGGTTGAATGTTGTCATTTGGCTTTCTATGCTTAGTTAGTACTCACAAGTTTCATTCAGTTGTTTGTTGCTTCTTCCACTGAATCAGATTATGTGCCTACCCGGCATAGGGATTGAACTCATGATATGTTTTAATCGAAGTTTGATCCACTAAGAAACATGTCCCTTGGACGATGTAGTATTAAAATTAGGGAGCTTTAAAATTGATGCATGTAGTCAGGTGGTAGAACTTACGTGTCTTGATTCTGTTGATTGAATTTCTTTTGAGTTTTCTTTGCATGATCAGATGCTTCCAGATGCTATAGTTATCCTAGGCCTACTGAGGTGTTTTTCAGTGCCTAACATATCCGATAATCCTTTCAATTGCCTCTTCTTTCAGTGCTGTTTTTTGTCTATTTCATTCCACAAGGGTTGGTCATCATTTTCCTTTCATATACAGTAGTTATGTATTTCTGCAGAAAACTGTCCTTTGATGTTCATTTCTTCTGATTAGCAGGCGACTAGTTTCTATCTTGCAGCTACCATATGCGATGCACACTGTTCGCGGTCATGTTTTCTTATGAGAGATATCGAAGGGTTGAACTTATTTAGAATACCGTCCTAATGTTCACTATTTACATTATTCTGACTATTGTCCTCATCTTTGTTGCCATATTTATCACACCGTTTTCTTCAGGTGGTTGGAATGTCGAACTGGACCCTTTATTTCGCTCGCTGGGGTAGAATGTTCTAGTTCCACGTGCCATGTCTAATGGGTAGTTATAAGTTATCTTCTGTTCATTCACCTCTCCAAGTTCTCCCCTGCCTTAACCAGGTGTTGAACTCACAACTCTTTGTGTCCTGTCACTGGATCTTACCAACGCCTTTATCCACTGTGACATGCGTCCTTAAGGACATCTGTAGATGAATTTCTAGGACTTTATAAACTTAATGTCTAATGTTGCATAGTCAGCAAATTCTTTGAATCTTTTTACATGTTCTTATGTATGTTAGAGACCGTGGGTGTAATCATAAAAAAACAGTATGCTCGTTTAAATAGTACAGCATATAATAAAAATTCCACATCTAAATATTCCGTCAAAAAGGTCTATTAGCTAATATAGTACGGTCGGTGTATCTGAATTACCAGTGTAAATTAACATCTAGAACTGGTAGTGGGTCTTACCCCTGCTAGTTTTATGCATGAGGTAAGTTATAATGTTGACTTAACATCCAATGGATGTATTGCCTTACCCAAATATATTTAGTGTTGGGGTAGACAGGTTAGGTTAATAGACAGATATTAGACGTTCAATAATCTCGTTAGCGTGAGTTCCCAAATGACGCATTGGATCTACTCCTTTCTTGAAAATCGATTCCTCTTAAGATATTGTCTCTGCAGAAATTTGTTATCGGCGAGTCGATTTCAAATTCTTTCCTCGTCTACTGTATCACCCTCGCATTAATGCTCTGGGAAAAATGCGCGAATCCATATCGTCTGTCCGCCAGCTATGGGTGAAATAACAGGGTAGACTGGGTTCTCTAGTCTAAGAAGACCATTCTGAATTCCAAACCGCCGAGAAGGCTATGGTATACCACGACTATTCAAAGATAAGAGACTCAATAGTTAGATATAATCACTTGCATGCTCAAGGAACATAACATTTACAAAAAAGAAAAAAGTAGGCATTTATCTTGAGAAGCTAAGATTAACCTAGAAATAATGTTCTTGGAAAATGCATGAGCCCATCTCTTCTCCCCCCCCCCAGCTATGTGTTAAATGACAGTAGACTAAGCCTTCTAATCTTGGGTGGCAGCCAATTCTAAGAGGAGGACAATTCTGAATTCCAAACCACCGAGAAGACGATGGGATACCACTTTTCTAAGAAATCATGACTATTCACAGATAAGGGAATCAATATTTAGATATAATCGCTTACGTACTCAAAGAACATAACGTTTACATAAAAATAAAAAAAGAAGCATTTATCTTGAGCTGCTAGTATTAACCCTTCTGTTTCTGATTTTAGGCCAGATGTTTAAATCTATTGAAGTTATATAACAATAGCCAGTATAAATTAGCTGAAAAAATAGTATAAAACAGTTTCGTAATCATGTCATTTTATTTGGCTTCGATTAATTGTTCGTAATATACATTTCTATTCATAATCAATCTCTTAACAAATAAAGCACTCGGTGAAACATGCTCGTCCGAATTCTGTTACATTTTTATTTTATTGCATTTATTGAAACTTTTAAAATAACTGAGTTTCCTTTACATATAATTATTAAATGACTTTGTTGAAAAAACATGGCATAAAAATGTATTTATGCAGAGAGGGAGGGAGAGAAGAGCGGAAGGAGAAAAGGAATGAAAGGGAGAAAAATGAATAAGCATATTTTTTCACCTGACAATGTGTATATATGCATGTCTGTGTGCAGTGTGAGGATATACGTACGTGTGGCGTAAAAAACGGGTAGCAGATGCACTAGGTGCAGTCAAGTAACAGGTGTTTCTTAAGAAAAAAACAACCCTGAATTGTATTGGTTTATTTGATCGCTTGGTCGTACGGTGTATTAATTTTTCATTCATACATAAAAAAGACAATTATTTATTATATATATATATATATATATATATATATATATATATATATATATATATATATATATATATATGTGTGTGTTTGTGTGTGTGAGGGGGGTATGTATGCAGGCAGAGTTCGCAGACACTCCAAAGTTAAAATGCAGAGCAAATATAAACTATATAAAGAAAAAAAACAGCACTGATATATATTTTACTGTTACCCATAGTATATAAGTATATATATATATATATATATATATATATATATATATTATATATATATATATATATAATGAGTGTCTTATAAATATATATATATATATATATCTTATATATATATATATCTATATATATATATATATATATATATATATATATATATATTGAGCGTCTTATTGCCTCTTTCTCCCCTGATGATTGTGTGACTAACATTACACAACTATACGAATCCCTATAATATATATCCCTATATATTTGCTCTCTCTCTCTCTATATATATATATATATATATATATATATATTGTATTTGGGTAGCAATCTCTCTTTTATACATGTTTCGTTAAAGACGACTAACAATGTACTGGGATTACGCTTTCTATTAAATCTTTCTCGTGTACGTAATCAGTTAAACTTTTTTTTAAATCGTTGTTGGTAACGGCTAAAAGAATAGCCGAAAGCGCTCGGATATGCAGAACTCTTGAACAGTTTTTACACACTTTGTGCACAGAAAAGAAAACACTTGTAAGTACATAAGAAAAATTAAATAAAAAACTTAATCACAGTACCTTGTCAGTAGACTTTAACGAAACAAACATATACATATATTATATATATTTGCGTGTGTGTGTGTGTGTGTTTGCGAGGGGTGGTGAAAAGCTCTTAGTTCGGCCAAGAACGTATTCCCTATAATTCTAATATCCCTCATTGGTACTTTGACTTCATAAATTGAAGCGTGATATATTCTTTATCGCTTATGCTCTCCAAATATTTAAATGCAAAGCTAATCACCATCTTCTGTCTTACAGGTCTTTTATTGTTCTTTCTTCTCACTAAATTCTTCTCATTCACTTTAACATCCATTAACCCTTTGCGTCGGTGGCATTATCGTCTGACTTGAAGTGAAATGATTACAAAAAGAAAAAAATAGTTAATCTGGTAAGATTTTGCAATATTCGTCGGCCCGAGAGGTTTTCAGACCTTCCACGTATTCTGATCGAATTTGGTTCGTTCATTTCAAGCAGATGCACTTGGACAAAGGCATGAATCCATCGTTTTTACAAATATGGGTAAAAATAATAGATCAGATTTTGCTGTTTGGGTTCAAATAGCAACCAGACTATGAGAAGAAAAAATGTCTTTCTGACGAGTATTATATTTAAGTTAAAAGTACTGTCCTGTGACTTTGACATTGTTCTATGAAGTTAAAATGTGTTATAGTGGAACACACTTATTCTATAGTTAATAGACTCTCCCATCTATAATAAGTAGGAGTAGTAAGAGTCGCTCAGAGTTGGTCTCAGTGGGTTGGTCAGTCAGTCGATGCCGGATCACCCACTTAGTTTACGGATACTAAATATCAAGTTCAGTTTTTGTACGAACCACCACTTAGTAGAAATTTACTCTGCACTCCATAACAAACTGTGAAATAAAAATTAATCGTGGGGGACATACATACTGTAGACAACAATATAATAGGCACGTGTCGTCAGTAATTATTCAGGGTAGGCAAGTTTGTGACCTTTATGTAGTAAATATCCCAAAAATAAAATATTTTGAATAATAATCAGAGTAATCTTCATAATTTTGTTAGTTTAAGTGAATATTGTGCCACAGAAGGAAAATATGGCTGTTGATTTATTTTATTCAGGGTAGGAACTGTCAACCTAAATGCCGTCCTCTCTCTCTCTCTCTCTCTCTCTCTCTCTCTCTCTATATATATATATATATATATATATATATATATATATATATATATATATATATATATATATATATATATATATATATATATATATATATATGTGTGTGTGTGTGAAAATATATAGAAAATAGGAAGGAACTGGATAGGTAAAAAATCCAAAGTCCCTTAGTATTTTAGTTATTATTTTTAAAAATAGTGCTCGATACAAAAGTAGAGCATAAATATAATTATTTATTTAAAAATATGATTCCAAATCGCTACATAAGAGGTCTCATGTTTCAAAACAAGAGCCGAAAACTTCAATATAATCCTTTAAATTAAATTGAGTTGAAATTAAAATCGGCACCGTTCCATCTTCAAGCGAAATTTTTGTTGGAATAACGAATATCTGAAATTTACTTGTTTTAAAAATTGAAATCAAAATCCCCATGGTAACAGCTAGGGCGAATTGTCTAAATTGGGTAGGCGAATGTAGGGTGTTAATAATAAGTAGCGGTATAGAGATACTTTCAAGGTGTCAAGTCGGTGTCATATATATATATGTATGTGTGTGTGTGTGTGTGTGTGTGTGTGTGTGTGTAATTGAACGATTACTCTTCGAATGAATAAATCATATTTTATTACCTTTATAACATTTTACTTTTAAACAAAATGTTCACGATTTTTTTTCTAAACTTTATAACGTATAATGAAAGTGTTTAACTTTCCCGTAATAACCATAGCTATTGTTAATATAATCTGTCATAAACCTTTTGGTGGAGACATCCTGGGGAAGAAGATAATAGGAAAATAACAGCTTGAAGATAATAACATAATAAAAGTTGACAGCCGATATTTTTAAAGATTGGAATATGACTTTGAACTCTGAATTCCGAAGATTAAATAACTAATACATTCATAAATGAACTGAGACATTTCACGGTAAAAGCTTGTAGGAAGGAAGAAATAACTACCACTCCCGAACATATAGACAGGTTATTCTTGAAGACGTGTATGCCGACATACTTCAAGATACCTCAAAATACTAACGATTTATGAGATTAGTTATTTAAAGTCCATACATCGACAATTATTATTTTGTTAATTGTCGCCATTTTCTTTTTACTTTTCTAAACAAAATGTAAAGATAAAGATCACTTTTAATTATGCCTAAAAACTCGTGTAATTTTTGTAATAACATTTTTTACTATTTTTTTTCAACGGACTAAAATTCTTCTGCGATTTTGAGAAGGTGGGGATATCCTGACGATTAACAGTACTAGAACTGCAATGCGGAAACCCTGTTTAGATTTCGGTTGAAACAGTTCCTGTTTATTTCATACTATTGTCCTTGGGAAAAGCATGAATACATACCTCCTTCCAGCTCCGGGTAAATCACAGGAAACAAAGTGTTGAAGCCGTGGTCTCTCACAAGCTACTGGATAAACAGGAAGCTAGACTGGACAACTCTACAAAGAGCAACTGTGATTCCAGACCAAAAGTGAAGCCTCTAAAGCAGGCTTGTTTCAATTGTACCACGAATATTAGGCTACGGATTGCTAGCAAACGCTCAGTTCGCTTTTAAGCGACCCCTAGCACTATTTCCCTCCTCAGTAATTTTTTTTTTCAACTCACACAGGAAGATATCACTTGTGGACTGTAACACTATTCGACTATATATATTGTTATACTGGAACACACATATTCTATAGTTAATAGACTCTCCCACCTATAATAAGTAGGAGTAGTAAGAGTAACGAGTCGCTCAGTGGGTTGGTCAGTCAGTCGATGTCGGACGACCGTTAGTCGGATACTAAAAGTATCAGCGACCACAACTAGATTTCTCTGCGTCATTACCTATTATATCAAGTTCCTAACGTTTTGTATGTCGAACCTATTTTAGGACCGACTTAGTACAAATACAAGCCTACACTGTGAAATCACTACATAACACACACACACACACACATATATATATATATATATATATATATATATATAGTGTTAATACATATTCCGAGTACTTTACGGTGATATTCTGAATATATATTTTTATATATATATATGTTATATATATATATATATATATATATATATATATATATATATTCAGAATATGATCGTAAAGTACTGGAAATATGTATTAACACCCTACAGCCTTCCGACAGGAGAGAGGTTAAAAATGAGAAAGAAGTAAGTTCACGAATATTTGTTGAAACAATGATTCGTATACAATGATATCGACATTGTTACGAAGAGGACAATTGAAGAGAAATTGAATCTTTATAAACAATAGTGTCAACAAATTACCTTAAAACCAAAACAGACACGACACAGAAAAATAGTAAATATTGCCCGCATAAAGATGGATTAATATCAGTCACATTAAATGAATTCCAAAAAGTTAGATCAGAATATGAACAAAAATAGGTATGAGTGGGTAGGAAATTCCTCAGGGAATTGTGCAAATAACTACAATTTGATGATAAAAAGGCGCTTTGAAATTTTATGCGACCCAAGATAATAGACAAAGAAAGCAAGAGGAAATGACTAACCATTCATTGATAGAATGTCAGCAAAAGAGGCAGCTCAATGTGTGAGCTATATATTGGGGACGTTAAAATCAAACCGGTGTAGTAAGAGGTTATTTATTCCTGCTATCATACAGAAATTGTAACACAAAGCTGAAGGGGAAATGGGGAGAGGCTGGTCTTCATTTGCTGTCTTAGTTAATTAGACTCACGACCAATTCCTTTATTACAATTTACTCCTTCACCACAAGAAACTCATCTATCATGACTCAATTCTGCATATACCACAATACCACATATTCATAGGTGACCTACAAAACATCCCATGGCATAAAAACTGATGAAATTCCAAAATGTCTTCTTTTTTTTTTTTACAAAAATATATAAAAAAATTCATGCTTAATGAAATGATTGGGAGGGGGTGACCAGAAAACGAACTGAAATGTAACTAAAAATTAAAAACTAAAACATAACAAATGTTAATAAGACCCGTCCAACCCTTAAAATAAGAGTGGCCGCTGTATTCTGCCGAAAGACAGAATCAAGAAGAATCATGGGCCATAACAAAATGCCGGCAACAGGCCGTGAGCAACGTTAACTAAGAAAATATAATAGTGTTTAACTTAACCAGGTGAGGGTTCACAGGAAACCGCCCCGTTACATCAAGGGGACATAAAAAGAGAAAATCAAGGCTAGTCCCGTTCACGCGAACCAATCTCGCCACAGTCAAGCAGGTGTAGAAACAAACAACTAAAATGTTGACATAGAAATGTGAAAGACATACCGTATATACACGAAAATAGTGGTGGGGCACACTATACACACGTGACTTTTTTTTTTTTGAAGAGTTTAAAAAAAAATCATGCACTTTCAGTGACCAGTTGCACTATACACAGGTAAAAAAATTTTGAAAGATTAAAATTCATGGAAAAAAAAATCAGTTGCCGTATTATATATGAAGTCGTCTTATACACGAGTAAATGCAGTAAACATAGCGGAAGATGCCTTTCAGAAACTGACCGAAGTAGTAACAGATCGAAATTATCCTTAGTATTACAGCAGGATTTTTCTTTTCTCTGTAGTGTCTAATCGCATATATTTTAGTAATTGTTGGACATTCTACTCACGGAGGAAAAAGACTCAAAACGACAGAGCTGTAATTCTCCAGAAGAATACTGAGAATTCTATGGACCGAACATGTGAGCAAGGTTTTAATGAAAATAAGAATTACAAGGAAACTCTTGTTTACAATCGGAAAGAAACAGCTGAATTTTTGGAACATTATAATGACGGATCAGAGAATTTACAGAAGTGATTAAATATACTTTAATATTTTAAAAGAATATTCAGTATTAGCATTTAGATAATAAGCATTAAGAAAAATATACGGAAAAAACAAACAAAAATCCTAATATGCAATTATGCTGTTTTAATGTTAATTTTAATAATGTTAATATTTAATGTCAACATTAAAACAGCGTAATTGCATATTGGGATTTTTGTTTGTTTTTTCCGTACATTTTTCTTCATACTGTTGGATCTATATCCATATATTTGCTTACATAATAATAAGCATTATAACATAGCACAAATAGCTATATTGTAGAAAAAGCAATTTTTGATAATACCCGCATTTTTTTACGTATTTATAGTTATTTTTTTAAACTTTTATCACAAACGTCGTTTTTGATAAAATATGTTTTGGTTTCCTGTAGTTGTGGATAATATACATTAATTACTTTTGTTTTGTTTAATAAATACCTATTTGTGCTTCGTTGTTGACATTAACAGCTATTTTCTGATGCGTTGATATTTTGGAATAATGCAATTATAAAAATTTAAATTTTATCTCTCTGACAGATGTCGCGATCTGTTAACATTCGGAACATACAAGAAGAGGCAAAAGAAGCAAGGGAATAACCCTAACCTATTTAGAGAGTTCGTGTGAATCGATAGCAGAACAAAAACAGATGGTAAAGTGTCAAGATCTATTTAGATCAACTAAAGACATGAAGTTGCAGAGAGCCGCGATTGGCCATATCCTGAAATATGGCGCATAAGAGGAAATAAAATTTATAATTTATTGTGGATGTTTCAGCAAAACTCAGAATAAAATTAAAAACCAAAAAGTTAGAAAGATTTTTTAAATTTTTTTCTCAAGAAGTGAAATCATGGAGTTGACATTTGTAGCCACCATTTTTGGTGTGTCTGAAACAGTTCTGAAGAGCCTTGCAAAAAGAATGGAAGAACTGAGAAACTGAGGAAGATTTAAAACCATTCACGTATCGACTGAAAAGTGTGCAGCATAGAGGAGACTTACTGTCACTTGACCTTGAACTGTGATCTCCATAGATATCTGGTAGAAATATGTAAAAAAAGAAAAATGGAGAAATAATAATTTTTATTTCTTTTACGATACAACAGAACAAATGATATTTATAAAGGAGGTTTATCTTAATATCTGACACTTGTATCTTTGTTTGTTGAATGTTAGAAAGTGCCTCATCTTGACCTTGTCATTGCTATTATGGTTGCTAGTGGGTCTTTAATTGTGTTTTGTCGTCGGAGAATTGATGTCGTTTCTTGGGAATGTCTCTGAAGCAATATTGATGCAGTCATGTCCCTAATCGATACAAATGAACATTAACTGCAAAGTCGACATTTTCTTAATTACTAGGTTATGTAGAAAGGCAATAACGCCTCCAGAAAGGGGGGAAAAAAGGAAGGAGAGGAGAATGGTGGTTTCATTTTGAATACCTATTCCTACTTAGCTAGACATAGATACATAGCTACATATACGTGTAGTGTATGTATGAGTGTGAATGTAGGATGAATTGTTAATGGATGATCACAAATGACTGAAGAAGCCTTGTCGATACACAATATTGCAATTTGAACTTCACCCACCAGCCCATATGATTAATTTCCTGTCAAGTCTTTATATTTAATTCTGATGATATATCTCTTTCACTCCACCTTTTCTTTCTTTCTTTCTTTTCTGTTTCCTTTTTTTTCTGCTTATTTCTTTCTGTCGTTCTTTTTCTCTTTCTCTCTCTTTTTCTTTCTTTCTTTCTTTCTTTCTTTCTTTCTTTCTTTCTTTCTTTCTAATTCTCTCTCTTTATCTTATTCTCTTTCTTTTCTCTTTCTTTTTCTCTCTTTTCTCTTTTTTCTTTTCCTCTCTCTCTCTCTCTCTTGTCTGCACTTTCTTTCTTTCTTTCTTTCTTTCTTTCTTTCTTTCTTTCTAATTCTCTCTCTTTATCTTATTCTCTTTCTTTTCTCTTTCTTTCTCTCTCTCTTTCTTTTTTCTTTTCCTCTCTCTCGTCTTGTCTTCTCTTTCTTTCTTTCTTTCTTTCTTTCTAATTCTCTCTTTATCTTATTATCTTACTTTTCTCTTTCATTTTCTCTCTTTTTTCTTTTCCTCTCTCCCTCTCTCTCTCTTGTCTGCTCTTTCTTTCTTTCTTTCTTTCTTTCTTTCTTTCTTTCTTTCTTTCTTTTCTCTCTCTCTTTATCTTATTCTCTTTCTTTTCTCTTTCTTTTTCTCTCTTTTCTCTTTTTTCTTTTCCTCTCTCTCTCTTGTCTGCTCTTTCTTTCTTTTTTATTTGTTTAATTTTCTTCTTTCTCTCTTTTTCTCTTTCTCTTTATCTCTCTCGTTTTTTCTTTCTTTTTTTTCCTTTTATTTTTCTTTCTCTCTCTCACTTGCCCTGTTAAATTACCTGCTAATTCTACTTTGTTTCTCTTTTACTCGTTATCAATTTGGACTTCTATACAAACTGCCTTTGTCGGAATCTAGGATGTCAGTATTGTTGCTGACGCTAGACTGTATTCCATCCCAGTCAGAAATCGGTACGGTTTAGATAACTGGATATATATTTATCCTAGAAATGTATAACTCTAATCAAGTTAACTATAAGCTTCTTTGATAATCGCTTATTTAAACCACAGGGATATTGCAGATTTTTTAGAAAAGATACAAAAATAGCACATAGTTTTCATGTAAGAAAATCTGCACTGCATTAAAAATCACTATATGAAATACGTGCTTCTATAAGACTATTAGAAAGATAAATGTTTATACAATGGAAAAATACAAGGATGCGCTAAAGGTGTTCGGAAGATCGTGCTGTGATAATTATTTTCTTTTTTAGTTGGAACGACTTGGCGAACTGTAAAAGCCGCAATTAAAAACATCTTTCGAAAGATTGTGTTGCGCCAATATATATTTTAAAACGTTAATCGTTACGTATTTGTAGAGTGGGGGTTTTAGGCTATTTAAAAGCATCACGAGGTGAGCTGAAAAGATTTCGGTCTGACTCACGTAGTTAATCAAATTAAAATCTAAGACGAAGATATTATATCTTTTAGACACATTTTATAAGATGTTTAATCATTTTGATAACTAGCCGAATAAATATCTGTATTTGGACAGAAAAGTAAGTTGTAATAGAAATTATCTTTAACTCTAATATTCCTAAAATAAAATCCTTATTTTCTCAAGTTCTTCTTGCCATTATCATATGTCCATTGACATACACAGAAACATCTGAAATTTTACTGTTTGTATTAATAATAATAACGAATTCAGCAAACATTTTATCACTCTCTTACATACTTCAATAACATTTTTAAGTTAAATCTTAGTAAAAAAATATTTTGACTTATTTAGATAATTCTGTAAAAGCTTTGTTTACTACGTTCGACTAATTTGTAGTAATGTGAAATGTCAGATGACAATAGTTACTTCGAATGATGCAAGAAGTAAAATCGTAACTAACGTTGCTCGACTTAAAGAATTCTATAAAAAATTTAATATTTTAAAAAATTATTTACTGTAAGTCCACTTTAAAAAAAAAGTAAGTATTTGGAACTTAAGAATACATTTATTTTACGCTTTCATTAAATGTAAACAATGCTGATATTTTTTTTCTGATAACTGAATTTTGACAAGGTAGATATAAATTGCTTCTATACAAATACGATTGATTAAAAATCTTGGATCTTTTGTGTTAAATCACCCCAAATAATGTAAAGTTACTTATCACAAATATTAATTCACCCCAAGAAATTATAATTTTTAAATCAGTTTGTTTTTTTTTTATTAAATTTTTGGCACTCTTTAGAAATTATAAATTTTAAATCAAAATTTGTTTAGCTTGCCTCGCAACAACTCCAACCTTCAGAATGAAAAATTACCAAAAATCAGAGTTATTCACATTTCATAAGTGCGGATGATATTTGAGGTATTTACAAGGAATTTTTACAATTAAAAAAAAAAACGAAAAAAAATGGTTTTGGCTTGTTTATCGGAGTGAGTACGAAGGTACAGTGTAACCCGGATATAAGAGAGTTGTCGGGACCGGAGAAGAAGTCTCTTATATCCGGGTTTCTCTTATATCCGGATTTGATCTATTTTGTTTAGGTAAGTACGGGCTCTAATTTGGGACCAGAGAAAATCTCTTATATCCGGGTCTCTTATATCCGGGTTACACTGTAGATCCAACACTTAGAAATAGCGCACTCGAGTCACTCACATTTGGGATGATCGCAAAGGTCAGCCCAACTGGAGTGCATTGGAAGAACCTCACTCTTTGAGAATTTGGTGTGAATTTTAGTAAATATAATTTTTTTATTCTTTTGGTGCGAATTAGCAGAAAAAAATCCAAAATCTTTATCGATTGAAACATTGCTTATGTATTGTGATTTTTATTTTTAAATTTGAATAAAAAATAACACAGATGAAATATTTATTAAAATATGCTTGTAAAAATTTGAATATTAAATTGTTATTAAAAATTAAAAAGATTAAATAATACCACTTACGTTGTAAACGCCATTTGTTAATATACATACTTGCTCGCTGAAAAACAGCACAGCATGATGAAAAGAAACCCCAAAATAAATTTAAAAAAAAGTTTAATGTTTGTTATTATTTAGAGGAGAGACCAATGTCTTTTATATTATTTTAATAAATTTCTTAATCTTTTCTCGCACGTTTGAAATTTTTGTTAAAAATCTTGTTTTTTTTTTTTTCACGTCAGCGGTCGACGTTAATATACGTTTAATGTTTTTGCGCTATTTTCCCGATGAAAAATATTGGTTTGGAAATTCTTGCATAAATCAAATAAATGTCAGATTTTAATTAAACTTTCAGGAATTATTCACAAATGAATAAAATTATTTTTTAGAAAATCTTGGTAAAAATATTTTGTTTTCCAATGTTATCGCCACTTACTTAATTTCATGAAATTTCGAGAAATTAAATTGCAATCTCAAAATTATTTAAAGCAGGACTTTTTGGAGAATGTAAATCATTTTTTTTCAAACTACTACTCATTTTCCCCCTACCCCACCAAAAAAACTGCACCGAATCTTAAAATAAAAAACAATAAAACTATGACATTATTTAATTAGAAAACTTTTAATTGCTTTTATGAATAAGATTTATTAAAAACACTATTGTTATAATTAAAAAAAATCGATGAATAATGAATTTATACAAGAATAGTTTTCATGTTTTTAATTTTAATTATAACATTATAAATCGTTTAAAATTCTGCATTACTTCAATCTGGTTAGGTAATATTGTTATTAAGTGAAAACTATATTTACGAATCAAAAACAGAAAAGATCAATAAAAATCATTTACACCCAATATCTTTTATGTATGTAAAATATTACGTAACTGTCTCTTGTTTGAAAGTATGGTTGACCATACACGGCATAATCAGAAAATAAGAGTTATGACTATAGTAAATTACGGAGAATATTTTCTAACATTTGTAAGATTACTGAGTACTTAAAAATTTATTTAAAAATGGCGCTCACCCGTCATTTTCTTAAATTGGGTTTTAACGCGTAAAGTCTCGGTAGAACAACAGTAAAGGTGTTGACAGATTTTATCATCACTTATCATCGCTTGTGATCTACGAATGATATCGACGGTGCTAAGCGCGTAATCACCGTTACAGTTTGTTTTAAAAATCCATTCCTGTGTTATTTTGAACTTAAAATAAATAATTTTTCATGTCAGATTAATCATATTTTAAATCAATTCCTCAAATAAAGTTTCAGAAAAGTATATTTTATTTTTGGAAGATTTTTAAAACCGAGAATTAACTTTTGTTTACAAATGAGTCAGAATGTGTCAAAAATGGCCGATTTTGTGAAAGCGACCAAAATGATGAGATTCCAATCAATATAATTTCTGTTTGAAATACACCAGAATATTTTGCTTACTGGAAATAGTAAATTTAATCATTTAGCTTTCAATTAAAGCTAAAATGAAAGCTTCAAGAATGCTTTTGCATTTTTAAAAATTCATTTTAAACCATAGGCATCGAAAATTCAGTGGAAGTGCCTACATAAAAGTTTGATAGATTTGTTGCGTCTTAGCTGTACGGCCTGGACTGTTTTGTTTCACTGGTGTAAAAATTTTGCCATGCGCAACTATATAATGGCTAGGGCCACTTTGTTCATTTCTTACAAAATGCTGCATCGTCTTTTAATAGTATCTACTAATGTTTATCTTTTAATAGTACTATTTTAGTTGCTTTTCAGGTTGATAACAATAACCTTCCTGATAATGACCAGAAAGTACACTAGCTCTATTGGACAGTTTCACCAAAATATTTTTTCACATATGCGAAAAATTATTCCCAAATTGGACAAATGTAATAAAATCAAATTTAACTGACACTTTATTAGCCAATTTTAATAAAACTTGTTTGAATGAATTTTTTCTGCCTACTTGTGCATATAGGATATTGAACTTACCTTCACTTCCTTGGTTGAGGAGTCTAAAGTCATACCAGGCTTAATCGGAGATTTTCCTTAAAAGGGGGACGCAGGTTCGAACCCTGCCAGAAGGTACAGTTTCTTTAAGACTCTCGAATGCACAAACCGGTAAGCACAAATTTAAACGGTTTATAAAAAAAGGATGGCGACTCACGTATCAAAGACCATATATAGCGTTTATGAAGAATTAGATTTTCTTACATGTAATTTAAAATTTGGGTAAGAACGTACAAAGTTTATAGATATACTGTGGACATAGGAATCTACATTGCATGGTGATTATCTATTTCACATTCAATGCAATTTTCTCACCTAAAAATTGCATTGAATGTGAAATTGACAATCGACATAGTGTTAATTCCTATGTCCATACTGTATATATATATATATATATATATATATATATATATATATATATATTATGGAGTTCACCCCTTTTTCATACAAGTGGACTCGACCAGTGTGTACTTGTACTACTGCCGGTGAATACCCGGAGGTCGGAAGTGATACAGTGAGAGTGTGAGGTAACCGCTTTACCGCTTTGTAGGAGTCACAGCTGCGAGCACGTAGACTCAGAAGGAAGTCCTACTTCGATACTGAATTTCCCAAACCGTATATATATTATTATTGCTACTAACCGCATTTCTGGATCTACTAACCGTATTACCAATTGTATTATTACGTCAATACATTTATTTGCTATATTTCATTCCTGCGTTTGTCATTCATTTGAGACCGGATTTCATCTCAGAATCCACAACAATATATATATATATATATATATATATATATATATATATATATATATATACACCTCTCTCTCTCTCTCTGCGTCTCTCAGAAATTACAATAGTGTTTCAAATGATGTTTTTGTTATTTGGATTTATTCATCCAAAGGGAATTTTCTTAATTCCAAAATATCTTAACAGGAAAAAAAAAGCTTTCGTGTTTATTATCAATAAAAAGAATGAACATTTTAAAACAGTTTGTTACTTTTGGGTCACCATATATGTATTAACAAAGTGCACTGTTTAACTTTATCTGGATCAAGACTATTGAATTGAGGTACCCAGTTAGGATCGAACTCACGCTATACACTAGAGAAGTAAGCACTACATTTGCTGCCCCATACCTTTTCGAAATGTTTATGAGTTTGTTACCTAAAGGAATAGAAAATCTTTGTGAAATGTCTAGAGAAGAATGAGTGAATTGTTAAAACTATTTGAAGTAACTGTTCTCCTGAAATTAGTCATCGTTTCTTTGTAGCAAGAGAAGATTTTGATAGAAAAGGAATCATAAGCATTTCGCTTCCATTTTTGTTTGGCTTCTACAGCCTTTGGTACTTCCGTACTTAACATTTAGAAAATATTAACGCCTTTCTTCATGCGCGACTTCCACGAGCGGATGTTGATGTTTTTTTTATTAGTTTTTTATTGGTTCTTTTCGGCAGTCACTTTCAAGGGATATTTACTGTGTAAACGAACAGTAACACATGTGAAGTACGGTTACACGAAAGTGCTATAATTAAAAAAAGATATCTTGGTATATTATTTAATTGCAATTAAATAAAAGTATTCCTCCAGAGATATTTATATCAGATTTAAGAAAGCCACTTGAATAATTTATATATAAAAATAGATTATGGCTGCCTCCTCTGAGCTGGAGATGCCCAGCTCACACTTTCCAGCCATGACCGTTCAAAAGCGTTTGCGTGGCATTGTGAATAATGAATTGTTTTTCCCCCCTACAATCCGTTTCCTCCAGACGAAACATTGCTAGCATCTCTCTGCTCTATCACTATTTTTATGGTAGACTAGCAGCATGGCCCGGCGTTGCCCGTGCTTGATTCAAAAATCGTACGACTCATACAGCAATCGCTATCACTTGACTTAAAATATTTTTGCCCTTCCTTGCCTTTAAAGGAGTGCCCTTTGCCATGCTGATGTTGCTACATGCCTTACTTCTTGCCTATCTCACATTGCGAATTTTTTCTAAGCTTTATACTAAACATGAAATCTGTTACAAAAAAAGATCTAAACAAAATGAACACAAAACGGTCAGCTTTAAAAAAGGACTCGTAACTGGAAAAACCGAATGAAAAAAGAATGTTAACAACAAATACTTTTTCACACCCAACCCAGTTCTGCAGAATCAGAATCAACATTGAGTTTAAGCAAGCGAATGCGCCAATTGGAGTAAAGTGCCATGCAGATTTAAATTTTTCCCACTTGTGACGAATGCAGCTATCGATTTTTTTTTGCATGCTAGTTAACATTCGTGTCAGTCAGCTGTTGGCTCTCACGCTGGCCAATAGAATCTTCCTGCCTATTCGTGGCAGCCAGCTATAGACTCTCACTCTGGCCAGTGAAAATGGCCGCAAACTACATGAAAACTGCCGTAGAAGCATGAAAAAAATCGATTATTTCCACTATCGATGGGAGTTGGGAAATACAAAGTCGGTCTTGGCCTTTTCCACTAACTTGGAGCATGTGCATGTAAATTTTGGTGCAAATCGGTCGAAAATTGCGCATTCGTGCACACACACACACACACACACACACACACACACACACACACACACACACACACACACACACACATCCTGCCTTTTATAGATAGAGATGATCTAGCTATCTACAATTTTTGGTTCCCGCTAGTTCCAACATTCATAACTAGAACCCGCCATGTCACGTACACTGAACCGATTCACCCTCATTTCTTTCATATCATTGGTAAGGAGTAAATTCCACTTAGCTTCTTTTCCAAATTTTTTGTTCTGTAGAACACTCCCGAGAGTATGCTTCCCCTATTGAAACAATCTTAAATTCAAATTTTGGTTCAGATGTTATCTATCCTCCACATCCTCATAATATACACCTTGTACGCTCTTACATCATCATATATTAACCCTCTAGCTTTAGTGGCTCATGGGCCTTGAATTGGGCGAAAAATAGTAACACATCATTTTCTATAGGTACGTGTAAAGCTAAAAGGAAAGCCGGATTTTAATTGAAAATTTTAATGCTTTTTCTATATAAATGTCACTTCAGTCTCTCTGTTTGCTAATTTTAAGAATGTTGACTTTCAAGGTAGTGAACACTTCCAACCGGAATATTGACCCAGCAAATCGTTCTTATTTTTCTCCAGTTGGCTACTACCATTACCAACTATGAAACTGTGCTTTTAGCGTAACGACATTCGGTATGGATTGTGTTGCTTCTTTCATGTTTTAATGCCGTTTGGAAAGGCATCAATTTATCTCCTCACCTCGCCCCAGTTATGGGTTAAATTGCAAATTAGACTGAGCTTTCTAACCTTTAGTGGCAGCTCTTCGAAGAGAACTACTTTGAATTCCAAATCGTTGAAGAAAATTTCCCAAGAATGCATGGAAGTTCACGCTTATTAAAAGACAAAAGAAGCCGTGAAGCGCTGACGGTCTACGTTTTGAAAGGACATGGCACCCAGAAATTGTATAAAATCAACATAACAGTTTGTTTGGAAGGAAGTGGCACGAAATTCCTATCCAGAAGGTGATATCGAATAATAGTTCAAGAGAGAAATAACCCAGTGAATTTGGTGTCATAATAAGTCCAATCTCTGGACCGAGCAGTGTGTACTTGGACTCGGTAGAAACAAGGCGAACAGTACTAAAACTAGACGAGATATCCCTAGACATATGACGGTGGAACGAGAACAGTCTACTCCCGTAGATTGAATAAAGGGTCCAATTCGAAATACCCTGTTGTCAATATACAGTGTAACCCGGATATAAGAGACCCGGATATAAGAGAGATTTTCTCTGGTCCCAAAGTGTTTCCATACTTACCTAAACAAAATAGACCAAACCCGGATATAAGAGACTTCTTCTCCGGCCCCGACAACTCTCTTATATCCGGGTTACACTGTAGTTTTTTTTTTTTTTTTAGTTCGGGCTCATATTTTCATATAGGAAAGCGAAGACGGCTTAAGTCCACATCTGATAATAAAAACCGTTTCAATTATTTTCACACATGATACTGTCATTAACATCAAGCTGATATTGTTTACAGTGATACATAATACAAGAACAACTATTGCGTGATGACAAGAGTTATCAGTTCAGACCTCCTGGCTGTACGGAGTAAACAAAATGTCGGCAAATGCATGAAGCTTTATTAACTTACTTACTTGTTCGTTTAAATCAGCGCTTCACACGAAATACATAATAAATTAATGATTTCTTGGTCGAAACTAGACTCCACCTACACGAAAAATCAGCTTATAGAGAAAAAAAAAGAAATTTTTCTCCGAACTTTTACTCAAATTTGTTTGTATAAATGATAATAATAATAATAATGTATATAGCTTTGTCTGGTTCGACAGTTAGATGTCAGCATTTGCACGCCAACTTGTCAAGTTTTCATGATCTTGAAAATTTTTCGAAAATTTTGCACTTATGTTGCCAACATAGACGGCAGTTTGACAGAGAAAAGGTAAAAACAGTAAATATGGATGTGAAACAAAAAAAAATTGTGGGAAATAGCGAATCAAAAATAAAACAAACGAATAAAAAATATAAAAAGATAGGAAATGAAGAGAGAAACATGAGGAAAGACACAAAAATATCTATAGATATTTTGCTCATTTCATCTCTCTTTCTCTCTATGTCCCTACCTTTCTCTCTATGTCACTATCTTTCTTTTTATATCCATATCTTTCTCTCTATGTCCCTATCTTTCTTTCTATGTCCGTATCTTTCTCTCTCTGTCCCTACCTTTCTCTCTCTGTCCCTATCTTTCTCTCTATGTCCCTACCTTTCTCTCTATGTCACTATCTTTCTCTCTCTGTCCCTATCTTTCTCTCTATGTCCCTACCTTTCTCTCTATGTCTGTATCTTTCTCTCTATGTCCCTACCTTTCTTTCTATGTCCCTATATTTCTCTCTATGTTCCTGTCTTTCTCTCTATGTCCCCATCTTTCTTTCCCGCCCTTGGATTAAATAATAGGGTAGACTGGGCTCTCTAGCTTTAGGCGGTAACCAGTTTAAGAGAAGAAAAATATGAATGGAGATTCTGGGGAAAGCAACAGGAAATCATTACATTCTATTTCCCATGAAGGTAAAACAATCCACAGATATTAAGACTGGAATCTTTGGAGAGCCATGATCGCCTACATCACGAGAGGATTTTAAATATATATATATATATATATATATATATATATATATATATTAAAATTAAGAAATAATGCGGCTTAATTAATATCGTAAAGTAATCAATTCAAAGAATAAATCAATAAAGTTAATGTAATTAATGGCGAACTTACTTCGCTAACAGATTGAGAAGGCATTAACACACTGATCATTCTCTGAACGACACAATCCTTGCTTTTATTAATCGAACTATGGATTAGATTTTCAGTTCATATAGTTTGCAAGCACTTTCCGTGACTACATCCACCATCTTCAGGCATAGTCCATGTCACATCAATGGAAAAAATCACTTACAATAATAGAATTTTTGCATTACTACAATATTCAAAAATCTAGCGTCGCATTTCTGCACGTTCAAAAAATATTCTTAATTGTTAATAACACCACACTTTTTAATAAAACAAGTAACACATTCATTTTCGTCTTGTAATTTTTACTCGAAATTACATGAAATTGAGGATGAAATAACATCTATGCCTGAAGATGGTGTATATATTCACCAAAAGTACTTGCAAACTATATGGACTAAACATCTAATCCATAGTTCAATTAATAAAAACAAGGATCGTGTCGTTCTGCGAGTGGTCGGTAACTTAATGGCTTCTTAATCTGTTAGCGAAGTGAATTAGCCATTAATTACATTAACTTTATTGATTTATTCTTTGAATGACTATTTTACAATATATATATATATATATATATATATATATATATATAAGTAGTATAATTGTTCTGTTTCTCTTTTTACTCATGTTTCCATAGGTATCGTTCCAATTTTTAGAAAGCTGTGAAATCTAAAAAAAAAAAAAAAAAAAATTGTAAATGAACAGCTAATATTAATTATACAAATAATTTCTTCAGGATGTATGCAGATATGAAGAGTACAATCTTTTGTCGTTTTCTTGTATGTGATTTACCTGGGAATTGTCCAGGATATTAAATAAGTTTTGATACTATACAATTCTTCTACCTTCATCATATATATATATATATATATATATATATCTCAGAATCTGCATTCATATGACTGAACTCAAGAGTTTACGGTCCAGAGTAGCCCATTTTAAGGATCCAAGATTGAGTTGTTCATTTGATTATGTTGTCATGCCAACTTCTTGGCTGTCCTCTGCTTCCTTTGCCAGCAACCATCCTTTCAATTCGTATTTTTGATAACCTTCCTTGTTTCGTTTGATGTGGCCATATAACTTAAGGGTTTTATTCTTTATTAAGTGGAGAATTGGGGTCATACCAGTTGTGTCCAGAACGTTTTCTTTCCTTATACGATCTGTTAGGCGATTGTTGGTCATGAATAGCATGATGGGATTTTGGAATGTTTCCAATTTCTTAAGTGTTATAGTCCAGTTAACACAATGGAGGCCGTAAATGAATAATAACGTACAACGATAACAACAATAAGACTTGAGAAACGTACTGATATTAATAACAAGGATGTGTATTTTTCTTTTTCGTGGTGTGAATTACAGATATTTGTATGGCTTGTGATAAAAAAAAAAAAAAAACGTTCTCACTGGCACTGTCTCTTTTGTTTCTTTAAAAGTTTGTGCTTACTTGTTTTTGCTTGTTCTGAGAATTTCGTTGTTATGGATAGCGTTTGAGTTCGTCAACTTTCGATTTTCCGGAGCGATGGTGTTGTATTCTTTTTTAATACTGCTACTGCTACATGCTACTCTAGTCTACCGCAGTCTACTGACCCTACTGTCCTGACTGCCCTCGCTTGTGGTGGAAGGGTTAGTTTTTATATTCAGATTTCTCATCTTTCATCATTGGTGGTAAAGTTGTTTTTAGGATGTTGAAATTTTTGCAATTCTATTTCAGGAATGATGAAATATCCTTATTTTCTATCATCACTGATGGCAAGGTTATTTTTAGAATGATGAAATATCATCATTATTCAGAATCATAACACAATCATAGCTAAATTCATAAAAAAACACAAGATCAAAAAAGAAAAAAGTTGGTATCACTTTATACAAAGAATTTTCTCAGGATGTGTGTAATTCCTAAGAGGACAATTTTTTGTTCTCTTGCATCTGACTTAACTGGGATCTACCCAAGCTGTTAAATTCAGTTATAATAATACCCACCGTCACTGCTACCACTTCTTTATGGTCCCTATTCATCGAATCCCGATTGTAGACTTTACTATTTCATTATCTTTCTTGATTTTATTAGATTCGTCTTGACTGGGAAAGCAATGAGAATGCATGTCCGTGTCTTCTTAACATAAAATACAATGAATGGTCAGTTGCCAATGTTAGTGGCCGTATTTGGCACGTGTTCAAACCAGCACTTCGATGCATTATAGTCAAGTGCTTTGCAGTTTGTCAGATTGCCACCTTGTGCCTACACAGATATCAAGATTTTGAGGGAGAGGCATCTCACCGCGTTACAATAGCTAATTTGCTTTCACCTGGACTTTAACAATGATGCATTTAAAATGGTAGCTATTTAGAACATTAACTTAGACTGGCACAAGGTAATCGGTGAAGATCAAACTCATTACACTAGCGAAACGCTATTTTGACTGAAGTTTCTTCAGTTTGAAAGGAATTTTCATTCCCCTCCCTTTTCTTTCGCAAAATTAAAGCTGAACTAATAAAGATACAGTATAGGTTTACATTCCCTGATGGTTTTCTTTATTTTCGTATTTTATGTGCATCACAATCATAAAAAGTAAAACATTCTACAACAAAATAAACACACAACGTAGAAGCAATCTAGTAGAAAAATAATTGCGATGTCATTGTTCAAAAATATTCCCTTGATTAAAACTTAAAATATTACTGATTTCTAAAATTTCAGTATAACTCTTGTAAAATAACAATTATTGGCTCAAAAGCATAATGTTATTAAATGCAAATGAAGATGTCATAATCGCCTTTTTTTTTTTACACAAAACAATTGGTGACTGAATTAAAATTTGTTGTTTATTTCATTGCTAACTCAAGTTTAAAATCCTCCAGTGAAACATTATTTTTGATAAGAATTTCAGACAAAAGTTTAGGGAATTAATGATTCACAATTTCGTTTTGTTTAAACACCAACTCCAAGATAAACATTGCTACAGAATGGAACCAACGCAATATCTTATTTCATTCATTACTGCAATCCTCATATTAAATAACTCGGCAAGAAACTTATGAAAAGTTTGTGTGACGTAAATGAGGGGACTTTTTGTGAAAATCTGTAATTTGAATGCCTGAATAACCGTCACTAACACCCTGAAAGAATATTAATGACTATTGAATCGAAATCTTTCGTTCGTTTACTCATCGTCATGAAGGTCATAAAGTCGCCAAGGTCGGAGGTTAACTGTCAGAAGTCACATGATTATTTTGTATATTCGGAAGCGAAAAGAATCTTATTACCGTATATACTCGTGTATAAGCTGACTGCATGTATAGTGTGACCTCAAATTCTGAGCAATACTAGTGGGCCTACTGTAGTGAAATATTGACGTACTGGGTATCATCCGGGACATATTTCATAGCAAATAAAGGGTCTTCATTCTTTTGTTATACAAAGCTAGGGATTTTCGATACCTAAGGTTTAAAATTAAATTTTAAAAATGAAAAATCTTTCTTGAAGCTTTCATTTTAGCTTTAATTGAAAGTTTAATAATTAAATTTATTATTTCCATTAAGTAAAAAATATATATGCTGTATTTCAGATAGAAATTATATTGATTGGAATGTCAAATTTAATTTCGATTTCTTAAAATTTTCTTAAAAGCGACTATTTTCTTAATTTTAAGAAATTTGTAAACAAAACAAATTTTTCTATTTTAAAAATTCTTTCAAAAAATAAATATATATTTCTGACATGTTATTTTAGTAAAATTAGAAAATTTAAAGTTAAATTAATCTGATTTGAAGTAAACATTACTTACTTATAGTATAAAAAAATAATATACAACCAATTATTAACGATTGGTCCAGTTCATCTGATCCAACGTTTGATGGACTGCTGATAGACGAAGCGATGACAGCTACTATGGATGACCCAATTGTCAGAAATCTAAGTGAACGTATATTTTTAGTTTTTAACTACCTAGTAATTTTTATAAATGAACATATTTTTCGCAATTATTTAATATTTTATTGACTTTTATTTACCTTTCGAAGATGCAAAAATAAAAAATAAAATAAAATACTATAAAATTTTCTCCAATTAATTTTATAATTTAATAACAAATGAAATACCATGATTATTCAATTGAAGTATGTCTCACACTAATGTAAATATATAAAATAAAAATATTTAGCGAAATAGTAATTGAAAAAAGTTAAACTTAGTTTAAGCTTTAAATTTTTAAAGCTGGATAGAAATTTTGAAAACCTGTTGAAACGTAACTGAAGCAACATAATGAAGGGACAAAACTTTTAAATCATAATAATGGCAATTTCAGTCTACCATACATGAAAATAATGAACGGATTAAGTAAAAAGATACAAAATAAAAAAATATTTTTAAAATAGAATAGTACAACTAATTTGATTAATCTTTTCAATTTTGGATTTTTTGATTTTTGTTTCCACTTAATTACTATATCACATCCAGGAAATAGCTCAATACAAAATTTTACACGATTTTAAACTATTATAAATTATTTTTAAAATTTAAAAAAAAAATGAAAAAATTCTTGTAAAAATTCATTATTCATCAGAAAAATTTTATTTCTTCAGACAATAAATTCCTTAATATTACTTATTTACAAAAGCAATTAAAAGATTTTCCAATTAAAGTAATGTCATAGTTTTATTGGATTCATTATTTTTCAATTCAAAGCAGATTTTCATTTAGATAGCTCAAATTTGAAAAAAAAAAAGTAGGTGATTTACAATCTTCAAGGAATCCTACTTTTAACAAAAAAAAAAAAAAAAATTCAGGAAGTCGAAAGGTTTTGTGCGTAATTTCATGAAATTAAGTAAGTGGGGAGTAAAATATTTTAAAATAATATTTTTTTCCAAAATTTTCTAAAAAAAGATTTAAAAAATATTTTTATTCATTTGTGAATAAATCCTGAAAATTTCATTAAAATCGGACAATTACTTGATTTTTATAAGAATTTCCAAATCAATGTGTTTTCAACGGAAGAAAAAGCGCAAAAAAAACAATGTTATTTTCATGTCGTAAAACAAAAGAAGACTTTAACCAAAATTTCGAACGTGTTAGAAAGGATTAAAAAATTTAAAAGAATAATTAAAAAAATACTTTGATCTTTCATCTTAATAATAACATAAACATTTTGACGATAAAACTTTATTTTCGTTAGGTTTGTGGTCTTTTTCATTGCACTATCTGTTTTCCCGCTAAAAAGTCTATACAGAGCTACCCCAAAATTGTGAGAAAAAAAACACTAAATCTTTTATGCTAATTCACCTCAAATAATGTAAAGTTACTTACCGTAAATATTAATTCATCTCCAAGAAATTATAACTTTTAAATTAATGTTTGTTTTTTGATTAAATTTTTGAAATAATAATTTTTAAAACAAATTTTGTTTAGCTGAACTTGCAACAACTCCAAACCTCAGAATGAAAAATTACCCAAAATCGTGGAGTTCTTCACATTGTGTAAGTGCGGATGATATTCGAGGTACTTACAAGGAATTTTTTACAATTTAAAAAAAAAAGAAAAACAATTTTGCTTGTTTATCACGTTGGGCGCGAATATAGACCCCACACTTAGAAATAGCGCACCAGAGTCGCCTAAATTGAAATGTTTGTTAAATCAAATAAATTTTCGCATTCTTGGAAGTCGGTTCCACAAAGCAGTGGTCAGTGGGAAGAGGCTGCTCGAGTAGAACTTACACCTCATCAATGGAATATGAAGGGAATGAGAGTGGTTCATTATAATGCGCAAGGCATGGAGGGTCTTAGACGTAAAGGTTAGAGAAGTTGTGGAACTAATGAGTTTAGTTCATCTAAAAACTTTCTATGGAAATAGCGAGAAGCTTGCGACGTCTCGTCTGGGAGAAACAAGTTGTCAACCAAAAGGACGCAAGAATGCTTTTGAACACTCTCGAGATTAGAAACTGAAAACTGAGTACTTCCTGCTTATATATGGCAGTAGTATGCCCTTTTCGGTCTGATCTGGCACTTGTAATGGCAGAGGATAGCGGGAGGCGTCAGCAACTTATAGGAACGCAACAGGGAACTGATTATTTTCCCAACATCTTTAGCAATGGGTCTCCAAACTGAGAGCTTTTCAATATGCTCTCGTAAAAGAACGTCAGGCACTATTTTATCCTATCCTAAGCTAGGGAGCTCCATATGCTAAATGTTCACACAGCTTTTTATAACTAAGGTCTTCATATATTGTTTTTTCTCGTTTACTGTTTGGAACTTGAATTTCTTTTACGTGGTTGTGGCCGACATTTCTTTATCGTGAATGTGGACGGTAGTTATTCTGGGGTCTTCTGTGAACATATTTCAGCATAACTAGATAATTGTTTAGTTCTGAGATTTAAGACTATTCTCTTTACTTAAATACAGCTGACGAATTCATTAGCTTTTCACAGGCACATGTTGCATCCGGTCTGCAAAATTCGCTTTACAGATTTTTCCCTCTGTTTTATCTCATCAACCGGAAAATGACTTTAAAAAAAATTACAGCAAGAAATATTAAGGCATTGTATTAATATATAAATGAGAACAGGTGTGATTGGAATTTGTTCTCTGCTTGAATTTCGTAGAGGAAGGTTTAACAGGTTTATAGAGACCAAGATTCAACACGCCGTAGTTGGTAAGGAAGGCCAAAGAATTTCATTTGTTTAAAACAACAAAAAAGAATAGTGCGAAAAATATGTAAGAAAAATAAGAATTATTCATACAATTTAATCATTTCACCCCAAGCCACTAAGAAACAAGAGGTTACTAAATGTGAGGGAATAAGAAAAAAAAATCATTAAGAGGAGAGAACAATAAAGGAACAAGAATTAAGGTCCAAGAATAGAACACCTGCATTAATGCAAAAAAGATTTAGAAGAGTGGCCGTTCATGACAAATTTCATTTCGCGGTTTGATGAATATTGAATCTGTTCGAAAGTTTGTCAAGAAATACAATAACCTTTCAACGTGTGAAGAAGACCAGCATACCAAATCCTGACTTGGAGATATCTAAAGCTTTCAGTTCATCATTCTTATCTAAAGATTGATAGACTCTTTGAGCAATAATCGTTACATCAGCAGGTGGCCTAGAGAAGCGAAAGCCATATTGTTTAACTGAAAAAAGACCTCGCGAGGTGAGATGCTTAACTAATTCAGAGTTTGATTACAGCCACTAGTACATAGCCAAAGAGTGGTAGAAGACTAATAGGCCGATTGCTAGAAGGATCAGGCGGTTCGCCTGGGTTCTTAGACTAGAACAAAATAAGAGCATTTCCAAAAAGCAGGAAAGCAAGAAGCAGCAAGGCATTTATTGTAGAGTTTAGAGAGAACGGGAGCCAGCTCAGGAGCTCTACGGACTCTAGCAGGGATACCAACAAGTTCACATGCTTTAAGGGGTCCTGCAGATTATAGCAGAAACCACTGACCAAGTTATATGAATATCACTCAATAAAGACTCAGTTGTGAGTGAAAGGTCAGGCAAAGATACTATAGATGAGTCAAGAGAAAAATTGGAAGAGAATTTACGAGCAAAACATTCTGCTTTATCAGTAGAATTTAACAGAGAGGATAGATAGAAGACTTACTCTTGTTTAACACGCTATTACAGTAGTGACGAGGACAAAACTTGTTAGGGCCTATACGGTGCCTCATTGTGTCAGCAAATCAAGACTTAGACTCTTTCATTACACGATCAGAGTTATTAAGTGTCTGTTGTAATAGGAATTATCACGCTAGTACAGATGATAGCAACTGAAACGGCCGGTGTGAACCTAAGTAAAGATTGTGGTTTCACCTGATATTTCTGAGAAGTTACAAAATCATCATTGCCGGCTTTAATCCAAGAAGAAAACTTTGTGGCACAATTCTCAATATGAAGGTTAAGAATATCAATCCAAGTTATGTCTCGAAGAATGTTACGAAATGAATCCAAGTTAGTACGCTGGTAATAAAAAGAGGTTTTGGTAACAGACCAAACTGGCGACGTAAGTTGGTTAGACGTAACCATAAGTTCTATGCTAACAGTTTCTCGCTTGTGAAACTCTTCTCCGGATACATGCTTTCTAGACAACTTTAATCTTCAAAAATTTAAATGCAATGTCAACTGCTTTCTACTGTCCTCCTGATTACTATTATTTTGTTCCTTCTCCTTAGCAAAGTTTCTGTTTTCTAATTCTCCAACGCCTAGTAACCCCTTGTGTCCAAGTGGCTTTATTGCCTTTCTTAGGGTGAAATCGATTTTAAAAAATCCCAAATTTTACATAAATATTTTATTCTTAAAGACTAAACTTATATACATAATTTTCGGAGATTTTTAACGAAAGACACTGTTCGATTTATATTGCTGGAAGATAAATTGAAAGAAAGTTAAAAAAAAAAAGACAAAAACAGACTGTTATGTTTTTCATATCTCTCTGCGTAGCCGTAGTCATAGTACAGTTCTCTGTGTCCTGAATAGCAACCGGGTTTTTTAGGCACAGCTAACCTATGTTCACCAGTGGTTCTCTATTTATACTTGTTTATCTAATTTGCATTCGATACTGCACAAACCAAAATGGGGAAAGAAAAATAAAATATGAAGACAAATATGCGAAAAAATTTATCCAGTGACAAAATGCTTAACATTTCATTCGGTGGAATAATTTAATAAAAATTTTTACAATACTTAATTCATTTAAGATTCGCGCAAAATAAATGGCTATTAATTTCTTTATATATGCGAGCGTGCGTGTGCTCCAGCATGTACAAGCAAAAAGAAAGGTGAAGCCAGAGGAGGAATAAGAAGGGGAGGAGAAATAAGAGGATGGGGGATTGAGGCATAAGAGAGGATGGGGGGGATTAAGGCATAAGAGAGGATGGGTATTGTTGGGGGGGTGCAGGGGTAATAAGAAGGTTTTCAGAAGAAAACCAGAATCAGGGAGAAAGAATAAACATATCAATGATAACGTTTACACCGGAGATTATGACATTTATTTAAATAGGTGCATTTTTCTGTGAGAACGAACTTAAAAATATGATCAATTACCACAGCAGAATGTTTTGCTAACGAATCTAGTGACATTTTTTTTTTAATAGAAGGACAAATCAGGTGACATTACGGCATGATTTCGCCAAACAATTTTCAAGAGAGGATGCAAGTATGTGTGAGGATTCTGCTAAACCAATGACTAATGTTATGCATATAATACTAGACATGACTAGTATTATATTACACTAATCATTGTTTAGCAGAGAAACTAGATGGCATAACACCGCCTAATGATAGGAATACATATTACTACAAACGTTATTATAATGAACACTTTGTATTTGAAATTATTTCAAATGTCAAAGGTCCATTATAATAGCGCTTATATATAAACTCAGATTAAAAATAAATCCAATAATACTATATATATATATATATATATATATATATATATATTTTTTTTTTTTTTTTTTTGGATGGCAGCCAATGTGTGAAAAGGAAAACACTGATTTCAAATCGGTGTCGTTAAGAACGAGAAAGGCATTTCTTGTAATGAAGTGCGACGTTTTCCTTATATTTGGAATACAGGGGGAAAGCAGGTTGATTTGATTCCGTGAAAGTAGTCTGGTTTTTGGAGGGCCAAAAATTATCAATGCGAAAAATGAGTGGGGGCTTTTTTCGACCAAGTATCAGTTATTTGACAAGACGCGAGGGAGACAAAAAAAGTTTGGTCTCTGCGCGAAATTCTGCTGTAAATGTTTACATTAATCAATGGAGATATTCAATAGACGACATCCAAGTTGAAAACTATTTTCCTTCTCTTTCTCCCTCTATTACATATCACTCATTCGCTCCTCACCCTCACTCATAGAATTTACGATTATCTCTGGCAAAAAAATATCTAAACGATTAACTTCACAAAGAATGAATTATGTTATCTGTACGACAGCATAAATGGACGCATTCCTGTAAATACTTGCTGCTGCAAGAAATAGATCTGATTTTATTTATCTGTGTCAGACACTAGAATGTTAACTGATTTACGATGCTCCTTCATTACACCATCAGCGTCTCTCGAAATGGTCAACCCAGAATTTTGAAAATATTTCTCCAAACGTGCCAGTCGTTAATCTGAAACTTTATATTTACATCTCGTTTTTATTAACCCTTTCCTTTTTTTTTTTCTTTCAACATTTCCTTATTTTTCCCCGTTTTTTAAAAATTCTTTCCAGCTTTATTTTGTGAAATGATCGTTCTGTTAAATTTTTCCTCATTACAGATTTCATTTTTTTTTCTTTCTCTCATCGTATTTATAATTTTCCAACGCTCATGACTCGACTTTTATTGTTTTCTTTCTCGCTATCATGAACCAATAACAACGGCAATAACAATAATATTTTTTTAGTACAATTTAGCCCCCCTGTGGCGTAGAGGATCGCAGTCCTGTCATACCAGGGACTAATGCTTGTATAGCAAGTCATTTTTTTATTGGTTGTGTTGCCCGTCCTACGTCCAACCGGTTTCTATTCAGAGTTGTCCTTCTCCTTGCCAACCAAAGCTAAAAAAATTAGTCTGCCCTGCTATTCGCTGATGGAGAAGACGATCCATACTCTTTCTCGAGGGTATTTATTTAATAGTGAATACAACGAATGCGATTTGTAATTTGAACTCGACATCCCAATTCGACTTTCCGCACTGCTAACAGCTACGCTACGTGCACATCTACTACTACTGCTACTATAAATAATAATACAAATAATAATACGGATAATAATACAAATAATAATACAAATAATAATACAAATAATAATAATACAAAAAATACAAATAATAATAATAATAATAAAATAATAATTTTTTTTTTTTTTTTTTTTTGTCAGTGGAAAGTGTCATGATGCCATTTCTAACCTTAGGTCCCTGGGCGGGACCCGGAAAGAAATGTGTAAACGCCAGAAATCAAAGAAAATAAAAACGATAATAATAATAATAATACTGCATTTTAATGCATTCCAGTTGTTTCGTGGTTATCGCTATGGGTCGAGTGACAAGTTTCTTCACATTTCAAGCACCTTCCTCAGTACTCTGAACACTGTACTGCCGTAATCTGGTTAGTCTTAATCCTTATTCGAATCTCCAATTTCTTTTGTGGACATCATTAAGGATTTGGAGATAACTGTAAGTACAGCCATTATTGTTGGTGTTGGTCATTTAACTTTTTTTAAAATAATTATATTATTACTATGTACAAATTTTCACAACGAAAACTAGAAATTAAATAAACAGAAACTTTTTAAATATAAAAAAAAGCTGGACACTTTTGCGCATATTTAATATTATCAACCAAAGGCGATCTAAGACCTTTAGTCTCAATTCTTGAATCTCATTTGGATTTTTTTTATTATTAAACACACTTTTTGGATTCTTATCTTCGTCTTTATTATTTCCTCCTAGTGTTTCGATTGTTAGTTTATTCAGCCGATCTCGGATACATGTTGCACCCGATGCTCGTTAAAAATCGCTTCATCGTTGTGTTTACTTCTTGCTTAGCAAATTCACTTCATGGAGTCTCGATGTCTTGTATTCACGTGAAAACTTCCTGTCGAGATTGAAGAATTTTTCTAACTTAATGAGATATATTCCTGTTGAAATGAAATACTATGACTTCTTAAAGAAAAGCACTGAATGCAAAAAAAACAGCTAAGGAACGTCGCCATAAAAGGAATGAATTTGAAGAGACGAGTCTGAAAGGTGTGTTGTATAATAGAAGCTTTCTATTTTAAATTCCGTAACATAAATAATTACACAGACGATGTACAAATTTAAAAAGAAGTCTTTTATTTTGGAATTTCAATATGCTGACTTCAGAGAAGTTGATTAACAAAGAATGACACAAGCAAACCACAGAAAATGTGTAAAATATTTAATACAAAAAAAAAATACTATACTTTGACTGAGATATCTATTAAGATGAATCATAAGGAATTTCCTTTTCGGGGAACCCATTTTAATGACGTAGATATCCTAAGTAAACGTTCCTTAAATATATTAGGACAGGTGATGAAAAATTGGCTACATACAATATTCAACGTAAAAAAAGCAACGGATTGACAAAGATAAATCAAAATCTGAAGTTCAAGGTAATGTTGTGCATATGGTGGGATTGTCGAGTTATTATTCATTTAAAGTTCTTAAAATACAATCAAACACTAAATGCTTATATGTCCAGCAGCGGTAATATGCCCATAAAAGATTATCGATTACTCATCAATAAGCAAAAAGTTATTTTCTATGACAATGCAAAGTCGCATGCAGCAAGAGTTGGGAGCGCAGCAGAAATGCCTTTCAAATAATATCAAGACATTAGCTAGATGAAGGCATTATATCCACTAATGTCTTACCATTATGTTAGAAGTATTTAACTATTTATTTATTTACGAGAAGGCACGTTGGAATAATGGATAGCGGCCGGCTTTCAGTCGAATCTGTTACATTTTGCTAATACCCTTTGGAAAGGTATGAATCTTCTTCTCTCCCCCCCCCAAGCTATGGGTAAAGTACAGACCGGGTTCTATAGCCTTGAATGGCAACTGGTCTACCGCAGAAAGAAATGGCAACCTACTACGGGAAAAAAACTGCCTCGTCAGTCATGTATCGAGATACATGATCGCCTAAGCGTGTATCACGCATGGCACATTACTGACTGTGAGTCCTGCTCACGACCCTTCTGCAGTAGGCTGGGCAATCACCGCCTTCTCTGTCACCGCCACCAGAGGGAAGAAAGGAAATAAGGAGAGGGGATGGCGACCCCGATACTCGGAGACGAGCGGGTGCCGACTACTTCTACTGCACCCTGTAAGGGAAAAAAGAAAAAAAAACAAAACTTTGGAACCCGGTTGATCTGTTCCACCCCACCCGCTAAATCCACCCGACCATACGCTAACAGATTATTACCTTTTCCCATCACTGTTGATGGAGAAAACTTTCTCTAATGAAAACCAGATTCAAGAGTTCGTCAAAAACCTATTTTATATTAAAATCTTCGGAATTTTAGTCAAGTTCTCGAAGACTCCCTGATAAGTGGCCATAAGTTATTGCAAATAACAACAAATATAAAGGGTGTCCCTAAAGTCTGTACACTGGCAAATATGCATATTTTAAAGAAATTAAATTTTCATCGATATTTTCTTGAATTGGAATATTGGCATATAACATATTCAGTGTGGTTTCCATCATTCGCGATGCAAAGTTTGATGCGCTTTGCAAGATTCACTCGTGAACCCGATGCAATAACTCCACATTGCCATCAATTTTAGCATATTCACTCTTTATGTGTTCAATCAAATGTGTTGCATCTGTTATTTTCATTGAGTACACCCCCCCTTTGGCATAAAAGAAATTAGTTCTTTCTTCTTTCAACAAAACCATGTTTAATCTGAGGAGGTAAAAAAAAAATATCGTTAATGAGATTGCCCGTGTTCTGACTTTAGGGACACCTGTATTATGTAATTGTACATTATATTTTTAAGTGTAAAGTTGATAAATAAAAACGGAAATTATTTATGACTCAACCTAATAGATTATGTAAGTGACAATTTTTTATATATCTATATCTATAATTCTCCAAATGTGTGTGTGTGTGCGTGATCGGATGTTGTTTAAGCATTTCCACAGTTTTCGTCCGATTTTGATTCATTTTTTTTGTTTGATAGATAATTCTTCAGTGCTGGTGTTGAATCCAAATTGTTGGCGACAATGGCTCTCCACTACTTCCTGTCCATTATAATTCTCAGCAACGTTTTTCTATTTACTATCTGTTGTTGATATATATCTTTCATAAAAACTGTAATAAAAATAAATAGTTTAAATTATTACATTAATATTATTTATTATTATACAGTTCCTTTTTCAGGGTCACCCCCATTCAAATTGCTAACCCCCCATTTGGGGATGGGCCCCAGTTGCACCCAAATGTTGTTACTAATATTGATTTTCGGGTGGGCTGACTTTAAACTTAAACTGCTCCAAATGAACGGTAAAAATTGCCAGTAATGAAAGACCCGGTCGAAGACGGGTTATACTGTTAGTTTATTATACGTTAGAACTCTTCACTCTAGCTGTATAAATAAACTCGAAAAGAGACAAGAATAGATATACTGCCAAGATTACAAAGTAAACGTAAATAAATGTATGTCTATATGCAAACCTACACACAGTGGCTCTAGAGTCCCTACCTGTTTTTATAAAACACATTGAAATTAAAAAAAAAAAATTAACAATAAAATGAAACCATTTACTGCATTAGCAAAAGTAATCCTCAATGTGACGGCTAATCTTTGCACGGGTGACATCATTCAGTTGCATTTCGAAACGCATCCTGACGACCTTTGCAGCGTGATTTCATCTGCCGCACTTCATTGGTTGCTTGATTTCGTTTAGCGGCATATCAACAGCTTTATGGATTAATTAATGCCGAAATCTAAATATTTTAAACACAATTTTATGGCTTCAGCTAAATATATTCTAACACAATTATACGCCTTCAACTACAGATAAAAGGTATTGTTGGTCATTTCGATAGAAAATGTATTGTTGGTAATGTTTTTATATAAAAATGTATTGCTAGTACTTTTACTATAAAAATGTATTTTTATATTTTCATAGTATTTGTTTGGTGGTGGTGGTGGTGGTGGGGTTAACTATTTGCCCATAGTTCGAACCCTTACAGGTTCTACCACTCCAGATAACGATGGATCTGGGAACAACAGCAATTAAGAAGTGGTTCCACGCTCCTCAAAACCTCCAATTGCTTGATCAGAGTCCTTGCTACTGAATACCCAGGACTACCGTACTTCGTGTACGTTTACGTAAATTGTCGAGAGTCGTAATCATAGTTTTTCATTAATATCACTCCCAAGCAAAGAAATCCATCGTGCTTAGATCCGCCCATCGAGGTAGCGTAACTGTTATTTCCACTTCGAATCCAGATTTTAAAAAGCATTCATTCAAGTAATTCCAAACAATTATGGCATAATGACAAAATGGGTCCTCTTCTTGATACATGACAGTGCTGATTATCTCAACTGCACCAACTGAGGTTCAAGAAAATTCTACAATTAGTCAAGAGAATCTAGTCCTTCAGCTGTAGTTTCAACAAAAGAAAAAGCTTCATAAGAGTTAGATGTCGTCAAACTCGACCATATATTTACCTTAGGCGAGTCTCTTAACATAGTGCTGGACATTTCCAATGTCAGCAGTTCTTAACTCTATCTATGCTGATGACACAGCTATTTACTCCTAAATCTGGTAGGTTCAGTAGAATCAATTTGGCAGCTGATTTCGAAAATGAACTTCAATCTGTTGTTAACTGGGGCAAGAAATGGCTTGTTAATTTTAACCCCCTCCAAAACGAAACCTCTCTCTTAATCATATTAGAGGGCCTTTTTTCCCTTCTATCAGTATGGCTGATCCTAACCTCCAGGAGAACAACTTTTCTCGGTCCACCCTTTTTCACTGATGTGCAGTAGATTGATTATATTGAATCATTTGCTATTGCTGTTAGGGGCGTTGGTTTACTGCGTAGCGCGAGACAATTTTTCTTACAATCTTTCACCTTTATAAATCTGCCATTTCACCGCATATCGAGTATTGTTGCCATATCTGGTGTGGTGCTTCTGTTATCTATCTAGAGATTCTTGAAAAAATCCAAAGAATCTGCAACGTTAATGGTCCTTACCTGACATCTAGGCTTTCATCACTTTTCCACTGCCGTAACGTAGATTACCAATGCATTTTCCATAAATATTTGATGGTAATTGTTTTGATGAACCTTCTTTTTTTTTTTTTTTTTTTTTTTTTTTGGTACGTCGATTTCACTAATTTACGCGCAGTACTCGATTGGCAGTTAGGTTTCATAATTTTACTGTTGAAATTGTTAGATGTAACCGTAAGTTATATGCTATTATTTTATTCTCCCGCAATTTTTCGCTTGTTTTACTCCCGTCCGACTTCGTGCTTTCCTCTCAACTTTGATCTTCAAAAATTTAAATGAAACGCTAATCATCTTCTCTCCCTTTGAAACCTGTTCTTTTATTTACTGTTTCTTTCATACTCAGTAACCCCGTGAATGTTATTGACTTTTATCGTCCTGCTTGGGTGAAATAATTTAAAAAAAAAAAAAAAAAAAAAAAACGACAAAGACGTTTAGAAGCTCATCTTACAAAATAAAACAATTGTTTCCTTTTTCCATACGAAATATCGTAACGTCAAAAATACTCCAGAATTTTTCTCAGAGAAACTCAGCGCCGTCATTTCAAAACTTTTGAAACTTCAATAAGTATTTCTAATCTCTGATTTTATTATTGTTTTTATAGGTGCTTCCATACTTCTACGGCCTGATGATGAAAATGATATTTGCTTGACACAACAAATATTATTGTTTTCAACACAAACTCTTTAATTAACTATGCTCCCTTAAATTCCAAAAGTATGTTCGACTTCAGAGTTATAATCAGATGATTTGGGGGGGGCACTACTACGGTTACAGGATTTATCGTTATATAATTGTCGCCGATTTTGTCTGTATGATGAACAAAGCTCGACTGCCAACAAAAGAATTGCAGCTAATATAAGACGGATTAAAGAAAACGTAAAATTTAAACAAATGCCAAGGGGGGTGGTGTTGTTTGGCACGGTTAATTAATTGTTTATGTATTAAAAACAAAAGAAATTGATAAAAATTGACAAGGGTGCGAAAAAACAATGGAATCTATATTATATAAATATTGTTTTACATTGAAAATGGACGCGAAAAAACTATTAATGAAATTACCATTAAAAAACTATTAATGAAATTGCCATTAAAAACTATTAATGAAATTACCATTAAAAACTATTAATGAAATTACCATTAAAAAACTATTAATTAAATTCACATTAAAAATGTGTTGCTTTGTCACTAAAAACAGAGGCGTGAAATGACAACACAATTTCTAATATTCCTCGTCTTCACTAACAAAAACATAGTTGTTCATATTCTTGTGTGCCACTTAAAATCAAGGTTGTTTGATACAAAAGAGTATTTATTTAATACTAGCTTAAAAGATGCACTCCGTGCGGACTTTTGAGCTAGCTCCTGTGGAGGGATAATTGGTCCGGAGGCCCAAACTAACGGGACCTCAGGTTTATCTTAGAACAACAATGATAATTTTGAAGAAATAACTGAATTCCACAATTCACTTCGTGGAAATTCAAAACTTCACTATAAATCTATAAAAATAAATCCAATTCAGCCATAGAATTGAATTACAAACGCCGTGTATCTTCAAAACATCACGTCACGAAAGCCCTCCCTTTAACTGATTAACTTGGCATTTTGAAGAAATAAAATTGATTTCCTCAATTCACAAAGTTTTGGAGATATTATAATCTGAATTTAAAGCAAAATGTTTTAAATTCGCAAAGTTTTTGTGTTACTTTAAAATCAATATAAATTAAAAACTTTACAAATAACTAATTTTTCTTCAGTTATTTTAAAATTTTTAATTTCTAACTTTCCTCTTTATTAGGACAGAAATCCCAACGATAGACGTTCAAGCACCAGATGAAGGACAGATTTCCAATTCCGGAATCATCCTGATTCAAAAAGATATGCAGTGTAACCCGGATATAAGAGAGTTGTCGGGACCGGAGACGAAGTCTCTTATATCCGGGTTTCTCTTATATCCGGGTTTGGTCTATTTTATATACATTAACACAGGCTCTAATTTGGACTAGAGAAAATCTCTCTTATATCCGGGTTTCTCTTATATCCTGGTCTCTTATATCCGGGTTACACTGTATGTTCATGTCGTGTAAGTGTGATTTCAGGCACACGGACAGACAGACAGAATTTGCCGTTAATTTATTTAGATGAAATCAAGAACTTATGTAAGTAACAGCAAAATTTATCTATCAACATGGAAAACGGATAAATCCCTCAAACTTGGTAAGATTAGAAGATAATTAGGTGTAAAAAACAGAAGAGGTGCACTTACTAACAAGTAATAGCTTGTACTTTGTTAGCGATCATTTTTAAGATGGAGTTTAATTGGTGACTCTAATTACTTGCCCTACATATAAAAGTAACTTTCTTTCCAGAAATAATATTGAAGCTACAAGTAGTTAAGTAATAATAATTAATACTTAGGCACGATTTAATGCATGCACCATTGACCGACACATTTCTGAATAATAAGAATCTTGTTTATGTCTTAAAAGTCAGACACTTGACGGCTTCGTTTATTGCCATTAGCTTATGAAAGCTTATATTGTTTAAAAGGTCAGAGGAAATGTCTAGAGAATTCGAAAGAAAAGACATAACAAGTCTTAGTCCAGTTTCTATCCAGAACAAGATATTCATTAATCGGCTTCGAAATCTTGTCAAAATTTTCGCTCGACTATTTGATTAAATTTGAGGACCTCAAGAAGAAATATCACTATCGTTACCATCTTGAAATCACTTATCCTCGACAATTTCTATTAACTTCATAAAAAGTATCACTTTTCATAGCGAGGCCCTAAACAGTATGAGAATTAAAACGAATGCTGCATTACATGTGATTCCTTGGAATGCAAATAACGCAACCCCGTTTTTCTCAACTTACCTGTTTACTCAGTTAGCCTAGCACTTGGAATTGCTTGTTTATTTTAAATCTCGGTGCAAATAAACGCTTTCAAAAATGTACAGTGTGTTGCTAGAAGCGATATCAAGTCTTATGATTCCATCAGGAACATGGACAATTTTTTAAAATTCGATTCTAAACTTTAAGTAATGTAAGCCAGATTAAAGACGCAATGAACATGTCTATGCATGAAATGTGTGTGCAAAATAAATTCTCTATTATAGGATAAATCCAAAATCATCGGCGAATTAATCCAGGCTAAAAGACCAGATTAATTTTGTGTGTGTGTGGAAAAACTGTTCTAGAATGGAAAAAGCTGATTAAGCCTCTGTGTATCGCCAGACGTTCGGATAAATTATATATGAAAGTTACGGTTAGGCCAGTCGTTGTTGGAGAACTGGGAATTCTCCTAAAAAAACAAAAAAAAAAAAAACAAAAAACAAAAAACAACAAAATAAAAAAAAAATAACAAAACAAAAAAAATAACAAAAAAACCAACAAAATAACAAAAAAAAACCCAACTAAAAAACAAAAAAGGAAAGAAAAAAAGCTAGAGACACAAGAAAACTAAAGAATAACTAAGAAATGCCAGATAATGACACGAGTAGAAACAGAATATTGATGAAAATTAAATTCAGACAAGAAAAGATGTTTTTCAAGTTAATTAAATAGATTCTTTCTCAAAAGATCAATGTTATAGGATTAAAAGCCATCACAATTCCGTATATATCGTTTCTAACTGATCACTTCTTAAAAAAGTACATTAATGACCAAATCTATATTTTAACACAAGATATACAGGGTGTCCCCCAAATTAACGTCATTTAAAATGCGAATATCTGAGTAACTCCATGACCCAGGCAAACAGAATAGGCTACATGTTGAACAATAAAAGATTTATTTCTAAAAGATCGAACAAGATATTCAAAGGGATGTAGATTTTATAACAGATTCCACAAAACTTCAATATGCACATCGCCTGTGACACGACACATGTCAAGTCGGTAGTCCAGTTCCTGCCAAACACGCTGTAGCATGTCTTGCGTAACATTCTCTATCGCCTCAGTGATTCTCAGTTAAAGTTACTCTAGGCTTGTAGCAAGAGAGGGGGATATAGACATGTCCTTTTACATAGCCCCATAAAAAAAAATCTCGTGAACGCGGGGTCCATTTCAACAGAACATTGTCATTATCACTGGCACGCCCGATCCATCTACCTGGTGCATTCTTATTGAGATAAGTCTGCACAGTCCACTAGTTAGCTTTTACACATTTTGTCAAAATTTGAGATCATTTGAGCGAGAATTGGCCGTGTTATTAGGCTAAAAAATGATGCCATTTTTTTACGCTAAGCTAGTTATAAATATATCTCTACGATTGGAGCTAGACTGTAGTTTCCATGAACAGGTCAGTCAGTTAAGTGCCATACGGGATAGACGCTTGGGCGATCATGTCTCTTTCGGTTCATGACTAAGCAGAAGATTTTCCCGCAGTAGGCTACCATTTCTTTCTTCAATAGACTAGTTGTCAACCACTGTTTTAGGATCCATCCTGTTATTCAGCCCCTAGCTGGGAGAGAAGAGATGGATTTATACTTTTCTCAAGAATTCGAATCTTGCTCTCTGATTTCTCAATCATAATGAAGTTACACTACCCGAAAAAAAAAAAAATAGTTAAATATAGTAAATACGACAGTCGTAGATTAATTAATTTAATAAGGGCAGATAACTCTTTCAAATTCAGGAAACTGTTCTGAAGTTAAAATATTAATTTTTACTTTCTACTCTTGTTTCAGTTATTGAATCTGGAATTTTGAATAAAAATAAAAATTCCTCAACTGAAAATTGAATTCTGTTACAGGATTTCCTTTAGACGCACCATCATTTAGTAAGGGAGACATCACAAAAAAAAATATCTGCACAGATATTTGAAATAATCCGCCCTCCATTTATTTAAGTAGGTTGGAATTTAGATATTAAGTGACCTGGCTTCTGTTTCAAAAAAATGTCCATACATTTCAAATAACGATCGGTATTGCTGAATTCTCTTGTGTTGCTTTCACTGTATAGCAACCATTTTTATACAACACTTACCCATTCATTTCATGTTCATAAAATTCAATCGACTTATTTTCATTTTGCACTTAATAGAAACAAAATCAGGTTAAAAAGGTGATCTTTCTCACCCTTTAGTTCTATCGATTCGATCATTAAGCATTCCATCAAGATCGTCCATGCGCGAAATCTTCCCAACACTTGAAAATAATGCTTTTAGGTCATAAACGATTTTTCTTGTTGCTTTTTAAGCAAAATTCTGCTCAATTAGACTTCTCTTCCATTCCAGAGGCAATCACTTTCCCTAATAAAATCTTTTCAAAATCAATAAAGTTATAGACAGGTATTGTCCATATCAGTTATAAAGAGTTTTTAGATACGACTGAATATTGATGTACTGGACGGATAAAATATGCTTTCTATTTTCTTCTATGTTTAATAAAACATAGAAGAAAATAGAAAGCATATTTTATCAGCAAGAAGATTTTGTCTGTTCGTTATACATAATTGAAAAATGCTGTTCCCTATTCATTCCTCAATCACTGGCGTATAAATTCACCAAGGGCAGTGAACTCTGTACATCAAATTTAAATATTTAAATTAGTGGAGGGGGTCACGAAGGATCCACTCTGTGGGCGGCTTGCCTTGTCGGCGACCGAGATGCGCTCTTTCTGGTCTTGGACGCCAGCGGAGAATTACCTTAGCAACCCTGAGTTTTCGCTTACCAAGAGATTGATTCAAAACATGCTATCTCTCAATGATTTATCATTCTGATTGGGCTGGGCGGATTTTCCCGACAGTCAACGGTGTGATCTTAATTTAGAGGAAACGGTTTCGCACGTCTTTTACCATTGTGCTCAGGTGCGTGCCGTTCTGGGACTATATCGGCGAGTTGAGGGCAAACCGATCATGCATACCCGTGTGATAATGTGCCGCCCCCGTATTCTGGGATGAAAGGGATGGTGTTTCTAACGCTGCTAGCCGTGGCAAGAATGGGATATTCGGATGACGCGAATGGAGGGAATCTTGCGTTACGAACGCTATTCTCGTCAGGTTCTGGTTGAATTCCTTCGGCATCAGCTGAAGATAAAGATCAGAATTGATAGAAAGCCTTTGATATTGACAGATTTCAGCGATTCCATGGTTCGTGTGAACGGGGCTAACCTTGAGTTTCTTTTTTTTTTTTAATCTCCTTTGGTCACAACGGAGCGGTTTCCTGTTGAATTCTGCCCTGGTTAAGATAGACTCTCTTTGTTTATATAGTTAATGTAAGTAAGTGTCGTTCCCGACTTGTTCCCGACTTTTTTTCTTTTTGTTATGATCCAAGTCGATATTCTCAACCTCCCCAGTTTGTTTCTGGCCGTCTTTTCATCTCGACTGAGTCATTCTTTGAGACTCCCACTCTGTTCTTTTTCACCCTTCCCTCTCTGTTAGTGAGTGAGATTCTTGATTCTGTCTGAAGTCAGAATACAGCGGCTATTTTTATTTTTGTCGGATGGACGGTTCTGTTATTTTCAGTTTGATATCTTGTGATATTTTAGTTTGTTTTGGGTGTGAATCCCCTCTCCCTCACTGCATACCGTCAGTATATTTTTAAATATATTGCTATAAAGGACATTTGTACATAGATACTTTTTTATGTCATTGGGTGTTTTTGTATATTCCCTATGAATATGGGGTATTGTAGTATATGTAGTAGTGAATGGTGATGGTTGTCTTTTTGTGGTGATTGAGTCATATGTAATGAATCGATGGGTTGTGAATCTGATTTGCTAGGTATACGATATTTAATGATGACCAGCCTCACCCTACCACTTCTTATTGGCCATGTGTGCAAATTTTGTATTTTACAATAATAAAGCATGAAATTACATATTCGTATAAATTTATTTTGCAGTTAAGACTGTCAAAATTTTCCTTGTGTCGTAAATGTATTGTTTTTATTGAACAGAGAGGTAATAAGACTTGATTATTATTTGAGGCGTTGTATTTAAGATAGATTTATACCGAGGGTTTTCAGACAGATTTATACCGAGGGTTTTCAGACAGATTTATACCGAGGGTTTTCGGGGTTTACTTTCAGTTCCTCATTCTTAGTTGAATGGCGCCATATTCTCTTAATTTCTTAGTAATATCAGGTGTTCCCGGGTGAATCTAAATTTATTTGTTTTCGCTGTTCTTCCACGGGATTGTTTTTTTTTTTTTTTTTTAATCTCCTGGCATCATAAACATCTTGTAACAGCCCACTATCACCATAACAAAGACATTATCAACTATCACGGGAAAAATGTTACAAATATGGCGTATGTATATATATATATATATATATATATATATATATATATATATATATATATACTCTCGACTTTCCCGTCGAATTCGACGCATGAGGGTCAAGCAGATCAGTTCCCAGGAAACCGACAACTCGACAACAGCACATGAGATTTGATTATAGTGGTGAAGGTTTCATGCAGGACCTTCCACACTTTTTGAAGGGCCGAATACAGAGACCTGGTGCATATATATATATATATATATATATATATATATATATATATATATATATATATATGATTACTTTAAAAAAAAAGGAGAAAATTTGATTAAGGAATGTCTTTCGTGAATTAAATCTGGCGTTCATCACGGTATTAGAGAGAACAAGAATGTCACTTGGCAATGCCAATCTTCTAAACACGTATATGTTAGAAAGTGCTAGGATACATGATAACAGTATCAGTAAAGAAAATACTGGCCTCATTGCTATTTTCTTAAAATTTCAAGAAGGCAATAAAGTCATTGAAACACAGGGATGGGTCACTTAGTGTGAAAGAATGAAGAAAAGAAAAACCTCAAATGGGAGAAATAAAAGTGCAGGATTTGAGATAAGATAACGATTAATATTGTAGTTCAATTTTTGGAAAACCAAAAACTCTCAGAAACTTTTACTATAGAACTTAATGTTACATAAAAGAATTTCAACTATAACATGAAGAAACCTAGCTGCCAATCTAGCACTGCGCTTAAATTCGTAAAGAGGAAAAGAAAATTCATTTTACAAATACAAAAATGCGACACAAAAGCAAATGGAGAAAGACTGGTCTTCAATTTGTTTTATCTTAAACTTAGCTAGCAATAATTGCTAACCGTTTTTTCTTTCTTTTTTTCCTGTGTTTTTTCTTTCTTTTTTTCTATCGTTATTTCTTTCTTTTTCTGTTTTTTTTCTTACTTTTTTCTTTCTTTTTTTTGAGTGCTCAATAAGATTTTCAGTCATACGAAGTAATATTCACAATAATAAGATGCATTTTATTATGCATGTGTGAATACTCAAGTACCATAAATATATATATCACATACGGCAGATAGAAAGTCACTTGGACAAAGACTTCTTTTTTCACCTGGTCTCATTTGTGGCAAAGAATTACTATCTCTGTCAATAAAATCATACATTTAGATTTCGCTCAAGTAATAAGCAACAGAATAGATAGGAAATCGGTGAACTTAATGGTGTCTCAGCTTCCAGCATCTTTACACAATCCTTTACGCTAACCAAGCGAATAAAGAAGATAAGAACCAGATCACTATTTCATGTTTTTTTTTTATTTTTCGAATACCCTTTCCACACCTCGGCTTCTCATCAGGTTTATGCATTATTTGTCTGATTTCTCGGTGGTTATTACTTTTCCTTGGTCAAAGACTCGCCCACCCACGAACTCCAAAGCTCCCAGCCATCTTTGTAGTTCAGAACACATGGTTATTAATACTACAAACCGAGATATCGATGCGTGGTAGAAGGATAATCGGAATGGCAAATCAACACTTGGTGTTCATAGATACATTTGTCTATGGGTAAAGCATACGCGGTCATTCTTAGATTGTTATATACGTATATATTACAGGTGTTAACGATATTTTAGTGCTGTTATTAACCGAATTCTTCAGAACGATGCTAGAGATCTGACCATTTAAGATTTAATCGCTTTTGTAAATGATTTTGAGATTTTAAAAAATAAATTATACTATACCGTAAAATATTTTAATCGAGAACAAAAGAATAAAAATCTTGAAATTTCTAGAGAACATGAGGAAATAGGGTTGAAAAATTTAATACTTACAGGACATATTGAAAGCAAAAAAGATACGATAAACAGCTCACAACCTACATAGCCTTGTTGAGTAAATTGATGGAGAAACATGGTTTAGAAGAGATAACAAAAAAATCTACAAAGGATAGGAAATTGTGGAGGGCCATGATCGCCGGCATCCCGACGGATCACGGTACATAGATCATATAACGCACGTTTCTCTATTCACAGGAGCCAAAATCCAAAGTTATAGTCATTTTTAGGTGGCAATTAATGTAGGTACTTATTTACCTCCACGCATCTCCCCCCAAAGTAAATATCACAGAAGGTCGGTTTAATGGGAACCACCGAACACATTTGCATATAAATATGTTCCGAAATTACCCATTCCTACTGGCTTTTTTGGTGGAAGGCTCCAAGAATTTTCTAAAAAAGAGCATATCATGAAAAAGGCTCCAGACTTGATAAAAACAAAGATTTATTGTCAACATGTTTATTATTAAGAGGAAAGTATTTTTTGATTATTTTATTAATTTTTTAAAATTATTTCTAGCGCGTTCCAAATCTTTTTTTTTTCTAGCCTCCGCGGTGGGCCAAAAGATTAGTATCAGGATTTTTAGCGTCTTTTTTGGCGTTAAAAACACATTGTTTTCGAAATTGTTGCAAAAATCAAATAATTGTCGGAATTTAACGAAATTATATTTTAAATTTCTTTTCTTTTTTTTTTTTTAGAAAATCTTGATAAAATATTTTTCATTTTTTACCCCCAATTAATTTTGTGAAATTTGGATAAATTAAAATTCCATTAAAACAGTACTCCTTAGAGAATTTAAATCGCAATTTTTTTGTCAAAAAAACATTTGCCGAAAATCTACCCTGAATCGTAAAATAAAAAAATGCAATAAAACTATAACATTATTTAATTAGAAAAGCTTTTAATTGCTTTTATAAATGAGACATATTGAAGAAACTATTGCTTAAAGATAAAATTTTTCGATGAATAATAAATTTTTACAAGAACTGTTTTCATTTTTAAAAATTTCAATTGGAAAAAGTTTTAAATCTTTTAAAATTCTGCGTTAATTTCAGCCTTTTAGATGATATTATTAAGTGAAAATTATATTTACTAAACATAAATGGAAAATGGAAACGCTGAATACAAATCAGCAAACACCAACATTTTTAAAAGAATTTTGATTTTTTAAAACGTTGATTTTTGAAAGTACGACATTATCGGAAAATAAGAGCGATTATAGTAAATTTAAATTCAACATTTCTAAAATTTAATTAACATTAGCTTACGGAGAACGTTACTGAGTACATCAAAATTATATTAAAAAAAAAGTGCCCACGTCATTTTCTTAAATTATGTTTTACAAATTGTCGTAGAACAACATGAAACTTGTCATCAGGCTGTCAATACGTCAAAACAGCTACTGTCAGGTTATAAAATGCGTTTCTGCTAGATTTTAAACCTTAAGTAAATAATATTTGTTTCAATTCAGATTAATATTTTCCTCAAATAAAGTTTCCGAAAAGTATATTTTATTTTTTGGAAGAATTTTTAATAAAGAGAATTGCATTATGTTGAAAGACGACTAAAAAAAGGCGCTAATCAGCTATTTTAACAAAAAAACATCCTTCCTGTCAATTTAAATTAGTTTTTAAAATACATCAAACTACTTTGCTTATTGGAAATATTAAATTTAATCTATTAGCTTGAAATTAAAACTAAGATAAAAGCTTCAAGAAAGAATTTTCATTTATTAAAATTAAATTTAAACGTTAGGTATCTTGTTTTCTGTTTTTTTCTTTTGATATACCTACTTTAGTGCATACACATGATACCTATTAGGCTTGTGTTACTTGAGAGATAATTCTCCATGAACTATATTTATAAATATTGTTTTTCGGTAACGAGTCGTCAGAAATCCCTAAATGAACCATGGAAACTTGCACTGTAAAAAAAATATATTTTAAAAAATTCTTTAAATAGAACTCATTATTATGTAATGCTGTCCCTCGAATAGTTAGTAAAGGGTGCAGCAGAAATACCCCCGCTATATACCCGTCAAAAATACCTCTCACATAATGGTAAGATATTATTTGCAATGATGTTTTCATCGAGCAAATGCTGCATCCAGCAGCAAGGCCTCCGATCGGATGCTTGGAGATTTTGAGGAGCGTGGAAGCACCTCTTAGTTGCTGTTATACCCAGATCTATCCTGACCCGAGGTGGTAACAATTGTTAGGGTCTCAGTCATGGGTAAATAGTGAACTAAAAAAAAAAAAACACTCCGAAAGTATTAAAATACATTTTTATAGTAAAATGACCAGCAGTACATTTTATCTGTAGCTGAAGGCATACAGTTGTGTTCGAAATATTTAGATTTCGGCATTAAATAACCCATGCGGGATGATATGGCGCTAAACGAAATCAACCAAATAACCAACACAAAAGAACTATATATATATATATATATATATATAGTGTAACCCGGATATAAGAGAGTTGTCGGGACGGGAGAAGAAGTCTCTTATATCCGGGTTTCTTATGTCCGGGTTTGGTCTATTTTATATACATTAACACAGGCTCTAATTTGTGACCAGAGAATATCTCTCTTATATCCGGGTTTCTCTTATATCCGGGTTACCCTGTATATATATATATATATATATATATATATATATATATATATATATAAATAAAATATAGATAACTATACTCGTTTTTTGAAAAACCCTCGAGTTTTTGATTTGCCAATAATCAAATCAATCTCGAGGGAAAAAAAAGTTTTAAAAAAAAGAAAGAGCTAGAAACATGAAAGTCTGTCGAAAAAAATCGCACAGATGCAGGTTCAAAGCCCAAAGAAAAAATCCCGATACGAGTAAACAACTAACTAACGAAAGAGCTCAATACAACCGTAGAGCGGACCTAGATGAACCTAGTGAGCCAGACAAGATATCTGGCTCACTAGGTTTATCTATCTATCTATCTATCTATCTATCTATCTATCTATATATATATATATATATATATATATGCGTGGATGTGATTTTAACTAATTTTAGTTCAATTTTTTTTTTATTAACTGAGTTGAATTTAGTAAAAGTCTAATTTCCATAACAATGCAAATAATATAAAACAAGTTTTATATATATATATATATATATATATATATATATATATATATATATATATATATATATATATCCTACAATTCAAACTGTATTCCAAACTTCAACAAAACCAAGACACACATATTGCTGCCTCTAATAATTATGCCCACACAAACATGTATCTGCCTATATCTCTGAGATGAGGTATTATGTTTATTTACATTATTCGGAGTGTTATCGTCATCTTCATTGGATAAAGGCGTTAGTTAGATCCAGTGTCTCGACCCAAAGAATTGTGAGTTCAATACCAGGCTACATCAGTGGTGAACAAAAAAGAAAAAACTTCATAATAATATATATCATGTTTTTATTACTTCAAAACTCTCAAGAAAATTAAATTTCAGCATTAAATGACCCATCAGGATTTGATATGCCGTTGAAACAAAACAAAACATCTAACTAATGTCTTACAATTATGTGGGATGTATTTCTCTTACACGCTGTATTATCGACTTATGTTAATGATAAACTACAAAGCCGTGATCACTTTTAGGTATAGTGAAAGCAAAGATTATTCTGTAACGGTTGAATAGATAGTCCGCCGATATTACGTCACGCAAAAATATCCTGACGGTAGTAATTAAAATATTATTCTAACAAATAATATTTGAGGCAGGCTATCACTCATTATAGGTAACGAAGAAGTAATTGTCCATTGAACAAGTTGTTAATCGAATTCATACAGGAAATTAAATTCTATTTTATCAAATTTAACAAGATTTAGCGAGAAATAAAAACAATCTAATCCGATAATTAAAAAAAAAATAATTTAATACTTAATAAGAATTAGAAAAAGAAAAATTATTATTATTATTTTTTAATGAATACAGGAAAAAATTCTTCCATATTTCCAGATGAATTTTGATTTAATTCTTCCTAAAATCATAACGGAGGATTAATTCTTTTCAATTGTAAAAGCGAGTTGTTTCATAGTCACGTGGCAATGAGAACATGCATATCTTTTCTTATCAGAGCAGATAACTGCCGGAAATGTATTGCATCTTATACAAATCGGCCAGCTGAACCTGTAGATTCCTCTGTAAATTATAGGGTCATTAAAATCATCAGGCGAAGCGGTGCTAATACTCTTTCGTTTTTTATGTGCCATGTCCTTTCAGGACGTAGGCGATCATGGCTCTCCACCTCCCTCTATCCTTTGCCTCCCCCAGACCACGTTCTATCATCCACTTGCTTAAGCCCGCTAGGTATGTCCCGCGTTGCTTTCCCTTGTCTCTCTTTCCTTCTATTCGACCCGTGAGTATCGGATTCTCCAGGCCCTCCTTCCTCATTATGTGTCCCAGAAACTTCAGATGCCTCTTCCTGATGTTAAGTATAAGCCTCCTTCTTGTTTGCACCCTCTCTAAGACCCCGCGCGCTCGGTTCATGATATCCTTAGCATCCTTCTGTAGAACTATATCTCCGTCGCCTGGATTCTCTTCTTTATCTTTGAGGAAATCGTCCAACATTCGCTGGTGTAAAGAAGGACAGATATCAAGTAACAGCTCAGTATTCTTTTCTTTGTTGCCAAAGAAATCTTCCTGTGTCGCAAAACTCTGCCCAGCTTTTGGAATGCGTCCTTGGATGTCCCAATACGTCTACGGATCTCAGTGTCGCACTTACCGTCCGAATGATTCCCAGATATTTAAACTTCCGCATTTATTTGATTCTAGTGTTCCCGACCTGCAAATCGCATTTCGGGATCATCCTTTTACTGATGACCATACATTCTCTCTTCTCGTGTCCCTAAGCAAGTAGGTTTTACAGGGTGGAGTCAATAGCTCTACGCACAACTGGTTTTGAATTCAAGCTTTTCTTTCTCCTAGACTCATTGAAAGTCAATGCTAGACAATCGAATATACACTGCCATTAGCCTGTAGCTAGTTGTGGGAGAAACGGTATGAATTCATATCTTTCCTGAGGATACATGTGCGAAAGCGAACGTCACACACCTCTGCCAGAACTGAACTTGGCTTGCTGATCCCACTTCGGCACCGGCAACCGTTATGCTTCGCGCAAACCCAAATCAACGTTAGGAATTTTGGTCTACAAAGACTTGATCTCTGGTATTCCTAACATGTAACGGATATCAAAGTGAGTTTTTTTTTTTACTCGGTGTCACCTTAGAACGTCTGATTTCAAATCCATCAAGTGTAGAATCGAACTTCAAAGCTTATCGGTAGATGCATAAACAAACAACAAAGTAAATAAATTATGATATTAGTCGTTTCTTTTAAAGGAAATATTCGGCATTCATTGATCGAACATTTAAACTTGCTCTCAGTTGAAATTAATAAAATCTTTCATTTAAAACAACTTTATGGTAAAATAGCTTTCTAAAGTCAAGTCACTATTAAGGCTTCATTTCTTTGTGGTATAGTCGGACGTCAACGCCTTGATTGTCATTATCCTTTCTTCGAGTTACATGTGCTAATCATTTTAGTTGTTACTGCTGTTGAAAGTCCACAAGCGACTTGGTTTATCTAGACAGCCCTTTGTGATTCTGTAACGCGAGTTTACGAAGTTCAATGAAAGATAGTCCTTCCTTCACTCGTTCTGAGAAATATATGTATTTCTGTATATAGCCGAAAGTTTAGATATTTTTGAACGGGTTTGACGCCATGTATGGCATCCATATAAAAGTTTCGATCTGATGAGGCTATTTAAGAACATGGCATGGATATGTTAATGTTTTGGTTTTGTAATAAGTTGCGGTGTTGAACGAAACTATCCCTAGAACGGTCTATTCTCTGTTCTATTTCCTTATCTTTTATACTAAATTTGTTGTAACTGATTCATACACCTAGGTGTTTTAATTGTTTAGTATTTACAAATTCCACATCGTAGATTTTTATAAAGGAATCAAGGTACGCACTATCTCTGCTTTAATTCCAATTCCAAATCTGTTTCTCTTTGGGAAACTTTTATCTTGACTTTTACATCTTGGAATACTTGGTAAAGGACAATGATTTTTTTTTTTTGTTGTTCAAGATCATTCTTATCTCATCCATGAATACCTGTGTCATCAGCATGGCGCCTATTTATCCTCTGTACATTGGTCTCGGGTAGGGAAAACTGAACACGGTTTTCTTTTAGTAGATTAATTTGGGATACGATATGATCACTGTCCATCGCTTCATACCTGTGCTTGTATATGCGCAAAGTACAGACACGGAAGAAAATAAATAGATTGGAACTCACATTTCCCTCTTGTCGTACTCCAAAATGAGGCTTTGGATGCCACGATACTCCTGCTCATCACTCGACATATACGATATTGTAGGCCGATATACTTATATCAGATCTAGAAACGCAATGAATTCAGAGCTTGGAAGGCGATTTCTAATGGA